>JXSR01S012210.1:6079-27561 GCA_000969725.1 Ophiothrix spiculata | reverse complement strand
TAGATCTTTCGTGATTAACATAAGAATACAATCAAATAACTGATATTGATTACTAAAATCAATATAGTCAGTGTTGTTATTTGGGAGGTGACCATTATAGTGGCCATCTCCATAGACCACTCCACGTGTGTTTCGTCAATATTTGTCAAAAAAAAGGAAAACTTTTGGAGGTGCCTGGGGTCTTATTTTATTTAACTACTAAAGAGAAAAACAATATCATTATGTATTATATTATTTACAATAGCTTTGGTTTAACCTTTTTAGTTTTGAAAACAAGAAAGTAAACAAATTGATTGAAAAATGATTCTGATTCTGATGTTTATGTTATCCTTGTTTTGTTGGGTTTGTGTATGCAATGCTGCCCCTTCCCCTTACCTCCACATGAAATAAAAAGTGTAAAGTTTAATACACAAAACACAATTGAAAATTTTCTATCAAAAACCTCAAATATTTACATCAGAGTAGTGCAAATTTTCAATCAAAATTTTATGAATTTAAGGATCAACTTTTCGCTCCTGATAAAACTGTGTGTATGTTAACCCTAGAAAAGATGAAAGAGATATCTCTCTGATAAGGCCATGTTATGTAAAACGTTTCATATTTGAATGACCCCTTCAGGCCTACTTGTTTTTTCGTCATCTCCACAATATTAAACATTTTATTTTTTTATTTTATATTTTTCAACTTTTTATTGCTATTGCTTATTGTTTGTAATAAAGATGATAGAATAAAGAGTGTGGGTGGGTGGTTGGAATTGCCTTATTATTGCCAGGTTTTTATCAAATAATCATCAGTGGCATCACTTGTATTATAGTACGAGGGTCATTCAAAAAGTTCTACCTGTTGTATCATAACTTTTGTTCTATTTAAGGTAGCCACTTGAAAATTGACATAAATATAGTTCAAAATGTCGGCTACATGTGGTCAAAAAATCATATCAATACCGTTTCTAGATTTTTGCAGGTGATCTAAAAACCACAGTAAGATTTGGTACACCGGAAACGGTGAAATATAATATGACATTGCGCCTGAAATCAAATGTGCAGCTGATGTATGAATAACCATCTGTATACCCAAACATATTGGAAGTTACTGAACAAAATCGGAATGAAAGTGAACCTAATAGTCCAATAAGTCATATGCCACTGATAAAGTAAACTTGTTACTGATAGAAATTACCCAGAATCCCAATATTTGACAGGGTGTCTGGTATCCTCTTAGGTAACAAATATCAGCATATCATGCTTCTCTGTGGCCTGACTTTTCTAAGTGCATTTTTTATGTCAAAAACAATATTTAAAGGTGATATACCACAGTTTTCAGTAAAAAAAATTAAATTTAATTTCCTTTGCAATCTATTTTGAAAATTTCTTCAAGAATAAAGCTTCATAAAGCTAATATTTTACATCTTGTTTTATTAAAGTCACTTTCTTCCTAAACTTTATCTTTAGTGATTTTGATAATATTGCTGCATGAGTTATTTGTTCCTATTATTGTTGTGCTTGTGGGTGACCATTATTTTCAGTTTGGGTCAGTTTTTTAATCATTCCATACAATTGTATGTCCATTCTTATGTTTTATATAATTTTTATTGTATATCAATACTACATGGCTATATTATGACCTTTTTAATTCACTGTTCCTGAGCCAGTTTTAAAAATGTAACACATATTTTGACCGTTTCCGGTGTACCAAATCTTACCGTGGTTTTCAAGACACCTGCAAAAATCTAGAAAAGGTCTTAATATGATTTTTTGACCATATGTACCCAACACTTTGAGCTATATTTGTGCAAATTTTTCATTATTTACCTTTAACAGAACGAAAGTTATGATACAACAGGTAAAACTTTTTGAATGACCCTCGTATAATAGTCCCTCAATAAACTTGAATAACTTTGCCACGAGAGGAGTTGATTATCCAAGTCAGACATATTTTGAGTTTAAAAATTATTCCTCATAACATAACCCAGGTATCATAAATTTTGGAGGTTGTTTTGCAAATCCATTTTACATGTATTGTTTTTGTCATACATATAATTATTGTACTATAATTTCTGATATTTTGCTGCACCTATCTTTTTTTTTATATATGTTTAAAAATAATTTAATAAAAGCACTTGCTCTTTTGAACCAAGTGGAAAAGAGAAAAAAAATCACATGTAACCTACGGGAAAAGTAGAAACGTCTACCACCAGACTACATACCAAACAAATTCTGCTCCCCCCCCCCCCCCCCCCCCCTGGTAGAATACCCAAAATACAGAATATTGGTCTATACTTCGAATTGGATATCATCAAATTGTAAGCTGATTGAGTCTGACTGTATATTATCATTGCTTTATTATTTGTCTTTATATGTGATATTGGATTAAAACTGAATTGGGACTGAAATGGGAATTGGCTTTTAGAAATAGCGATTAGGCTATGGGTTAGAATTCTGAAATATTGGTCTGCACTTCCTGGGATTATATCTGATTTTAAATTATAGTCCCAGGTACTTCCAAGAGAATATTATCAAATTGTATCTTGACTGAAACTGATAGTCTGGCATTTTGGAATTGAATATTGGGTATTGGATATGAGCTGAGCCTGTGAATGGGAGGGAAGGGGCATTATACTCCTACTTATTGATCAGTATGTCATTATCAATACTGCTAATATTAATCAAAGCCAGGATAAAACATGTTGGATAGTGATCAATTATTGGTCAAGATGCTATTGCCCAAGTAATCAAATTCTTATTTTCATTTCTGCAAAGTCACACAAATTGACAAGATAATAATGGTATTTTAATTATTGATCAATATGTTAACATATCTATTATCAATCAATCAAGAACTTGTACTTAATAAGTCAATCAATCAAATTTATGACATATTTTTTGTGTTCATATCGAAATCCATTTTATTATATCTATGAATAATAAATAACCAGGATGTGTGTGTCACTCAGTATCAATGTCACTATTGGCCTTAAATAGAAATGTTTCAAAGGGTCAAACTATTATAGTTCTTATGAGCTGTCAAATATTTGGTGCAACAAGTCTTTGTTATCTTATAATCTGATATATAGTTCCAATGTATTTTCTGTTAATAACGGAGGCTTGGTGATGAACAAATTTTGTTTGATGTCAAATGTTTTGTGATTTACAACACCAAGCATCCATTATTGATTAGAAGATGCATTGAAATTAATGTAATAACAAAGACTTGTTGCACAAAATATTTGGTAGCTCAAAAGAACTATAAATTGACTCAAAGTTACCTTCTAATCATAGCAGGAAAAAGAAAATTTAAATCACAATGAATTTTGAACAGCAAACTGAAGACCCTTTTTACATTAAGATATAAATAACACTTTCACTCCAATGAGTTTCAGCACATACAGAATTCACCAAATTTACATTTCTAGATCATCATTTGTAATATATATGTATATGATATCCCTTTCAAGCTCTATACGCCGGGAAAGTAGTGACGTCATAATTTATGTTAATCACCCAACACGTGCGTTTTGGACCCAAACAAATGGTGTGACCATTTTTGCCACATGTTAAGTCTATGGGGGAAAAAGTCCGACTCCGATTTTATACCCTAACTTTCTTTTTAAAAAAATATAAGGGAAAACATGCCGGCCTATCATGCTGAAGGTTGTGATTACAAGCGAAGACGGGACCCCTGACGTTATTTTCGTCCAAGAAAAATCAGTCTGAATTGTATGTTTATGTGTGCCTATTGTGTAGTAGGTATGATCAGTGGAGATGATCATTTGTTTGGGTCCAAAACATACGTGTTGGGTGATTAACATAAATTATGACGTCACTACTTTCCCGGCGTATAACTTGATCAATGGTCCGTTTACGTAGCTCTTATGGTTGGCTTTGTCTCTATATATATATACTATCATTTAGAATATTTCATGCATGTTTACAATTAGTTACAAGGAGTGTTCGATACATTTGTAGCCTAGAACGCTATGCAGATTTCATTAATATTATATGTTATATATTTTAACTTGATCAATGAATATCTGGAAAGTTTCAAGAAAATACCCTGGGAGGAACTGATTTTATGTAAAAAATAACCCTTTTCAAACTGTTTTCTGGGGTCTAGTGAACTGAAATTTTGGCCCAAAATAGCCCCCTGAGCTAAAAATTGTCACATTTCTTGATCAATTTTTACCCATGGTGCTAAGGCTTAAATATTGTATTTTTCCTCAAAAAGGGAGGGTCTGAAGAACTGGATCATGCTAAAAATGAGGGTCTAATGAGCTGCCTAGAGGGGTCTGATAAAGGGTCTTGACCACTGGACATAGGTACCCTGTTCATACATGTGAGTATTCATCACCGCCAGGGAAAATACCTCTTACTTATGATATATCGATTTTAGTAATCAATATCAGTTAGGTTTCTAAAAGTTAAAATTAAACATTAAAAATCGATAAAATAAACCATTATGATACCAAGAATTCCCACATGTACTCTTTCTTCTCAATGTTTTTTTTTTTTTTAAATCTGCAGTGCGATTCTTTTCATGCGATTTTAGGAGTAACCTTTCTCAAGTGTTGACACCTTGTCTTTGTTGAATTCGTTTGGGCAGAGCGGCACCGACACCTCTCTGGTTTGGGGTAATGCATAGAACATGCAGTAATTCTCAACTAGCGGCGCACACGCCAAATTTGGCGCTTTGACCGTTACAAAGTAGCACTTTTGCTCTCTCAAAAAAAAGAAATACATTAGAAATACCGTACACTGAAAATGGGTGCATGTGGAGCTTTAGCTTACAAATTTCTCATTTATGTGGCGCGTTGTAAGAATTAGTTGAGAACCCCTCGCATAGAATATAAGATTTTAAGGGTAAATGCATGTCAGTCAATTTTTGTTATTTTTCAGTTTCTAAGGTAAAAATTGACTCTATAAAAAACCTCTAACTGGCAAGTTTTAAGTTTCTGTAAAATAGAAACAAAAGCAGGTATTTACTTGAAACTTTCAACTTGATTGATGAATAATCAATCAAGTTGAAATACATAACATATCAATAACAAGTAGAACTTGGGTTTACGCGATGAGTAAAATATGTCCCTGATAAATGTGGCCAAATATGACCTTGAATGACCCCTACTTCTACGCTTATTCTCATCAAAGCCTGTTCAGCATCTAGATGAGCTGTCTGGTTCTAGAGAGAGATGATAAACTTTTGAAGGTATACAAAGTGACTTTTCAATCTGGTCCTAGAGCAGATGACATATTTTGACATACGGTCACGGTACCAGGGAGGATTCCCCTACTCTTATTTCGAACAGCCGTAGCTTAGCCTGTGACATTCTTTTACATCCGACAGTGGTGTCAGGAACACTTCAGATGGTACCGAAAATGGAAAATGTAGGTTAACATTTGGGTTAACATTTTCATCAAGGGCACACAAACACACAGGCGGAGCTCATAGTTCCCATCCCAAACTCGTTCGGCAGGGACAAAAAGGCCATCTCCTTCTACTTTGGGCCACTAACTTATTGAACAACCCTCTTATGTGACCATTCATAACGAACCTTCAGTAAAGTCACCTTTTTTCATTTTGAGCTACAATAAAAAATAAACACATTAGTTGTATTCTGACAAAGTTGTGATTTTTGCAAATTTTAGCAATGTTCACTTAAACTCAATAATTTCTAAATGTAGCTATCTCCATAATTTGGAACTGTGCACAACAAAAAAAATGTACCTTTTCTCAGTTTTTGGTATTCTAATATGTCTTGCTTTGAAGGATTGTAACTCTACTTATGGGTGTCGTATGAATTCAAAACATGAATCCTTTTTCAGCTGAAGAACTTTCTGAATCTGCATGACCAGAGGTGATGGCCACATACAGGCCTGGCCACATACAATATATGGGACTATAACAACTTTACAAGTCATAGTCTCATATCAAATTAATTGTCTCATGATATTTTGAGCAATGCAGTTGGAAACGAATACTTTCCAAAATCATGTTCTATATACCTACTTTTTAAAACCATCATTCTGATACAAAAGTGTAAAGAGAATATTTCAATATTTCAAATGTGCATCAACTGATGCACAATAAAACATCTAATCTGACCTTTCAGAACCATTTACAAGCACTTACAAGGGAGGATGATGCAATAAAACTTGTCATATAAATATTTGCTCCCTCCCCTCCTTTCAGACATCAAATTAGATTACTGGTACTCCTAAAAATATCAAAATGTAGTCTTCATTTTTCTGTCATTCAATGTCTCCAATCTTTGCAAGGGCTATTATGGACATTAATAGGCTTGGTTGGATTTTTCTAAAATATTTAACAACCAACAGGATAGGCTCACCAGTAAGGGTCAGACTATAGTTTTTATGAGCTACCAAATATTTGGTGCAACAAGTCTTTGTTATCTTATAATCTGATATATAGTTCCAATGTATTTTCTATTAATAACGGAGGCTTGGTGATGAAAAATCAATACTACCACATTGAGGAGTATTTGGTGAAAATGTTTGGTGATTTATAACACCAATTATCTGTTATTGATTAGAAGATGCATTGGAATTATATTACTAGATTATAAGATAACAAAGACTTGTTAGGCCCAAATTATAGTCCTTTTTGAGCTACCAAATATTTTGTGTAACAAGTCTTTGTTATCTTATAATCTAGTAATATAATTTCAATGGATCTACTAATCAATAACGGATAATTGGTGCTATAAATCACCAAACATTTTCACCAAACAAATTTTTTGAGAATGTTTGGTGATTTGAGCACCAATTATCCGTTATTGATTAGAAGATGCATTGGAATTATATTACTAGATTATAAGATAACAAAGACTTGTTACACAAAATATTTGGTAGCTCAAAAAAACTATAATTTGGCCCATACACAAAATATTTGGTAGCTCAAAAAGAACTATAATTTGACCCTAAGGGAACACATTCTTATAAGATTCTTAGGAAGTGAATGGTTGGATGGGAATCTTTTCCTATGCTTCTGTGCACTCATTATTGAGAGTGTTGGTTATGTCATGGAATATGTCAATAGAATGATTTTGTTTTACTAGTTTGTAGACCAAAAAAAAGCAATATTAGGTAGCTTAAGTTAGCTTAGACGGTAAGGCTCTTACTTGCGGTGTGGAAGGTCCTGAGTTCGAACCCCGCTAGTACAAAAAGTTGAGTGGGCTTAGAATTCCCTTGGACTGAACTGCGAATTGTCTTGTGGAAACCTGTATAAAAATAGGGGTGCTGATCCAGGCAGTGGTGGGGGCATATGTGGGCTGATCACAGTTCAGCGCTATTATAGAGATCGCTGCAGAACATGAATTGATGCTTGGTGTGGAATAGAGCTTACTTGGGCCACAGTGGTAAGCAAATACAAAAAGTGTGCAGAGGCAGCCTGGAATTACAAGTCAGTCAGGGAGGTACAGTGCACTATTCCCTTGTATTTATGTATTTAACATCTTGATCACAAAATGGTAAAAAATAGTAATGATTTTGAGACTAATTCTTATAAAAGCATAGAAACCTGAAAATGAAAATAAACTTACAGAAATAAAATTTGCCTGGATTCTATACTCACACCAGAAGGTCTAATCAGATTTAGTTTTACTAAAAAAATTATTTCAAGCATTTAAAAACAGACAAATTAATCAAATTCTGGAAAATTAGGTAAAAAGTTCATACCTATCCTATAAAAAGTATCATTCTCTAAAGGATACCATCTCACTTTGTTCAAGTCTAACTATAGTTTTGTTACTTCTAAATCTTTTAAACATTTCGACCTAACTGATTTGCCAAAGTACAATAAACAAAGTTGATCCTATATCTTACAAATTAACTACAAATGTTTGAAGGAAACATAGCACAATGCAATTTTTTTAAATAAAAGAAGTATAACACACCCTGGTAACACATAAGCTATCATATAGGATACCTCTATCTATAAATAAAATCTTGCAACCCTACCAGTCACAAGAGGGCAGTATCCTACCTTACTGTTCTGTTGTTTCTGCATTGATTTAGACTTCTCCTCCAGTCTTTTTGCAATGGCTACAAGCTCTGCATTGCGTTGCTTCAGCTTTTGCATACGTTCTTCTCGTGGTTTCACCTGAGCTTCCAATTCTTCATTTTTAGCTCTCTGATATAAGATGATTAAGAAATTGAATAGAAATATATGACATCAAGCTTTAGTAGAGAATTTAAAATAGAAAAGAAAAGAATGTGTACAAACCAAATTGAACAAACGCTAATGTTTTAAGTGCCCAGGTTCAAAATCATGAGCCCATTTACCAAATGTGTATATATGGAGAACCAACTGCTTGAGAGATCTACCTCTATCGATGATCTATCAGGATTTTGAGAACTTTTTTGGGTGATTTTAGTGGAATTTTTATGAAGTCAATGCTAAAAGGAATGTGGGAATGAAAATAATGTGCTAGTAATTCAAATAACATATCTCAAGACCTATCAAATCAACCAATATGAATTTACGCCATTTGAAAACTGGAATCACACTCTTCACTGAATCACAGGTTTATGAACAGTTTTAGATTACTATATAATACATTCAGATATACCAATCAATGGAGAATGGATAAGTGGACCCAGCTTTGTACCTCAACTGCCTTAAATGAAGTGCTTTAGGTTTTGTTTTTGAGATCAGGTTTTAATTAAAGTTGAGAAAATTTCAAATTTAGAGCCGACTTTATGTCAAAATAGGTTGAAAATCATTTGGGACTCAATAATTATTTACAGTAAAATTATATTGGGATTTTTGTAAAATATCTGTTTTTACTGAACAAAAGTTGCAGGATGAGATTTAACATCTTAATTGAACAATTGTAAGGTGTTTAAGTGAAAACAATGTGTGCTGATGGCATAAATGATGCATAGTGATTGAGATTTGAGGAAATTTAAAACAAATATTGAAATGAAGTTGAAAATGATAGTACTACGGGAGACTTCAAAAAAGAGAAAGTATTGTGCACTCCCCATCTTGCATTGCTTCCAATGGAATTGTTTGAACATGAAATTATGTAAAAGTAATGACGGAACATGTCCCAAAATGCAAGATTAGAATATTGATATTAATTCAGGGTCATCAGTAACTATTCATAAATTCCTTTACAAACAATCCCATAAGAAGCAATGCATGATAAATTTACTACACGCATTTCATATCAGAATAAAAATGTGACAAAATATCAGTTGCAAAATGTGAAAATCAAGATGAAGTATTTTACTCTGACCTGTGATTAAATAGTAATAATTTGCCGTCATAGAGAATACGCCATATCCTGGTTTTCGCTTGACATCTCAGTCCCTGCAATCCTTTAGGCCTGGTGCAGACTCCACTTTCATATAGAATATTTTGCTTAGAATACTCTATGCTGGCGACTAAATGACGTAGGTCATCGAATAAAACACACAGTTTTATTCGATGACCTACGTCATTTAGTCGCCAGCATAGAGTATTCTAAGCAAAATATTCTATACGATAGAGGAGTCTGCACCGATACGATAGAGGAGTCTGCACCAGGCCTTAGAGTATCTACGGTGATCAGTATGATCGTGGTTCACAGCTCAGCCTTGCGTGAGCCATTAACTTGGCAACTATTGATTTTGACATCACACTATGACGGAAAACTGAGTGTACCCTACCCAAGTATGTGTCGCTCCACCCTAGGTTAAATTTAAAGTTAACACACTCTAGAGTATGTAGTCCACTATCTCAAAGATGCATGGAACTATGTATGTAATCATCCAGTCGATAGACAGTAGAAAGGCTGAATTAAGAAGGCTACAGGATCGAGCAGCCTGGCTCGCTCCAGCAGGAGAAATGGTCAGTGACAGTAGACTAGCTTCATGCAGCAATATCGTTGGTTTTGAACACTAAATTTTGTAAATCATTTGTTCTATAAGATCAGTAAAAACCAATGGTAACTCATTTTTGTCATTCTGTGAATTTTGTCCCAGAAAAAAACCCACTGATTGTGACGAGATAATTGTATCTAGGAAGATAATAAAATGAAGACTGGTAAATTTTTGTATTCATCGTTCAGATTTTAGATATTTTTTCTAAGAAGATAATAATGAAGACTAACTTAGTGCGCATGGAAGCTAACAATGTGCCTGGGGTCCAAAAAATCAATTCAGCTGCATGAGGCTGAATGAAGCCACATCCACAGCTGTACTGCTTGATCTATACTTTGATCAACACTAAATAGGCGGGAATTAGGAGGCTTTTGTTCATCCGCAAGTAAACATAATCCCAGTTACACGCGTGCCGTAGATACTGATTCACGCATGCAACGCGCGCTGCGTCTCCTGCAGTTATGCTGTGTCCGGCTACGCATGCGCTTATCTGTATCAATTCATAATGTGAAGAGGCCCACCTATTTGGTGTTGATCAAAGTATAGTAGCCTACTGGATTGAGCCTTTCTCCCAGACTGATATCTATAGGGACATACCCAGCACATGGGCCCAACTGTACTGTCTTGAAGATAACAGCACCATAGATTAAACACTTGGAAATAATGACACATTGCTTTAACTCCATATCGTAAAGTGAGAGCAAGAAAGTCATATCTGCAATGGCTGCCATATGTTATATTTATTTAGTGCCTTGTCCCTAGAGTGCAAAAAATTGCTCAAAATTTCTCTCTCTTATGTCAGTGGCTCTTGAAATGGGATGGTGTCACTTGAAGAACCATTTCAATAGCCACTGACTCAAGACTAGACATAATATCAGTGTGCGATGCAAATTTATGAAAAAAGGCAGTTATTGCAGATACGACTTTCTTGCACTCACATGACAATATGTAAATGCAAGAATATCATTCGTGCAATACCTGCTACTTTTTATAAATTTGCATTACATCCTGTTGTGTTTAGTCTCAGGTCAGTGGCACATAAAATGGCTCATTAGGAACCAATTTCACAAACATTTAGCAATGATGGCTAACCCCCGTTATGATCGCCGACTCAAAAAATGATTGCTAAATTGTTAAAAATACTCGCTATTTAAGCAATCATTTTTGGAGTTGGCGATCAAAACAGGGTTAGCTACCATTGCTAAATGTTAGTGAAACCGGTCCCTGGTGACACCGAGTGTCACCTGAAGAACCATTCCAAAAGCCACAAAATTTCAAGGCATTTTGCTTCTAAGCATAACACATGGCTGCTTTAGTAGATATGACTTTTTTGCATACACATTATGAGTAATGATACTAGAGATCAGCATTGTATCACTAAATTTGAATTTAAAACTTCTGAGATGATCTCCAGTAGGTGAATGAAAACCATCACCAACTTTAACCAAAACAAATGTGACAGGGGAATGATGAAACTGTTGTGATATTTTGTCATGTGAGAGCAAGAAAATCATATCTGCAATAGCTGCCATGTGTTATGTTTATTTAACGCATCATTACTAAAGTGAAAAAAATTGCTGACAAATTCTCTGCCATTTCAAAGCCACTTACTTAAGACTAGACATTCACAGCGTGCAATTCAAATTTCTTTAAAATGGCAGCTATTGCAGATACAACTTTCTTGTACTTACATGACAATTTATTCTGAAAACTAGGCCCAGTGATTTTTAAAGAAAATTGCATTAAAAAATCATCACTAATTTTCCAATAGTGTACGTTTTTAAAAGAATTGATTCAAACTTCACCCATCACTTCAAAACTGTTTTTAAATTACCTTTGCTTCAGCCAAAGCATTTCTAAAAAACGCACGTACATGCATATCTCTCATCTACAGATTAAGATGAAATCAATTGGTCAACACTTTCAGCAGGTTTGTGCTCAAAAATGGGCAGGTTTACATAGGGATGACTTGTCGTCGACGGAAGTTTACGACTTGATAATGATAATCAAATCAAGATTTGCTGACGGATGGTAACAACCTTCTGCGACACCTTGACGACAGGTGGGTTTACACTGTGACGACTTGTCGTAGAAGGAAGGTAACAGACTTATAAATCAAATCAAGATTTACTGACGGATGGTAACAACCTTCTGCGACACTTCAACAACAAGAGACGGCTGGTAGAGACCTTGGGTGATATACATGTAGATGAACAAAGGCTGACAAACAGTCTATGGAGGGTTGCGATGGCCAACGAAATCTGGACGACGTCACAACTAATTTATGTCATCACAAACTTCAAAATGTTCAGATTTCATTGACCATCACAGCCCTCCGTAGACCGTCATCAGCCTTTGTTCTTTTATGTCAGCAAAGGTGGCGACCAGCCGTCACTTGTCGTTGAGGTATCGCTGAAGGTCGTTACCATCCCTCAGTAAATTTGATTGATTTCAAAGTCTGCTACCTTCCTTTGACAACAAGTCATCACAGCGTAAACCCACCCTAAAGCTGGTTTCAGAGTGTCTGGCATGGCTACCACATGACCAACGTTGACAAAAAATTCAAGTACACAATTTTGACATTGCCGCAATTGTAAAATTTGGCAGCAAGCACGACAAGCCGATATATCAATTACCTTGTCCTGTTGGTCACAACAACACATCGTTTTGAGTTGGATTAAATTAAAATTTTCTCATACATGAACACTACGGCAATGCGCAACTGTGTTACGTTATATTGCGACTGCTCAAAACTGGGTATTCGTGGTCGTCTGCCATAGCTGCTAACTACAATAGCAAGTTAGCAACAGCAACTCTGAAACAATCTTTCGGTATTAGTGATATTTTCTATTCAATAAATTTGGTTCAGGTATAGATTACTTCAATTTAGATTTAGTGTTAATATGCTTGTAGTTTTTCATTTAGTACACCAAATATCACCTGTGCAGATGTCAACAAATAACAAAACAAATCAGGTAATAATTTAGCACAACAAAGGAAAAAATAACCTAGACTAAATACAATTTTATAACTACACAGAAAACTAAAACTAGGTTAGACAATAACTAAAACTATGATTAATTAGTAAAATAAACTCAAAACATATACCATGCGAGGGCTGGGCGTTCCGGTACGAGGACTTCCTGCGGTGACAGGTGATGATGGGGTTACCATGGCAACAGCTGATGATGACTGCTGCTCTGACGGTGGGCTGCAGGGCTGTGGTAAAAAGCGAGGGCAGTATTATAACAAAATAAATGGTAGTACGTGAAACAACTTGAACTTGACAACAAAAAATTGTTAACATATTAGACGAATAGTGTCATATGAATTCCATTAAAAGATGGCTTGATTAATATAGTGGCATATATTGGGGATCTAGACATCTAGACGAAAAGCATGGCATTGATAAACTTTAATAACCCAATACCGAACTGTTTGAGCAGAAAATGAAACTGAACAAACTCCTTGCCCTGATTATTCATTTTGAAAAAATGAAACTGCATCCTCCCCAATGAAGACAAAGCAAACAAATGTGTCCAGATCGATCAATAGTTTTATAATTGCCAAGGACAGTTTACAAGGCAAATGAGCTAAAAAGATTCAAAAATAAGGAGAATGGGTTGATTTATTTATAGTTTTTTCCAAGCTACCAAATATTTTGTGCAACAAGTCTGTTATTACATTAATTCCAAAGCATCTTCTAATCAATAACGGATGCTTGGTGTTATAAACCACCAAACATTTGACATCAAACAAAAGTGTGATATTGATTTTTCATCACCAAGCCTCCGTTATCAATAGAAAATACATTGGAATTATATAGCAGAATATAATATAACAAAGACTTGTTGCACCAAATATTTGGTAGCTCAAAAGACCTATAAATTGACCCATACATTTTCTTTTTCATTTTGGTATAGCTTCAATAACAGCAACCAAATGGATATAAGAATGTGTAATATTAAAAGCTTCTGAGATGAGGATGGATTGATCATTGAAACAAACTGTGCAGGCTGCATACAAGAACAATTCAGCAAACTTGCATTATAAGTGAGTATTTGAAATATTACTAGACAGTGCATTCAGAGTCCAGTGATTTCGCTTTGCTGCAACATCACCTGAGGTCTAACTGATTCAGAGTGTTTGGATTTAAATCGCAGTATGTGTAAAGATTGCGAATCCATAGATTGCGAATCCGTAGACGTCGAGCAATGTTGCAGTGTGAACTCGCTGGACTTTGAACACGCCATTTAATGGTTGAATGACAATTACTAGTCATGTGCGCATGTGCCAGATGTGTAATCTAATAATCTGTCAGACCTTCCTATTCTGCAAATGGGCCTAGTGAAAAAGCATTGGGAGTATTATGGCCATTTTCACAAAAAAGTGGACATGAGAAAAATATTGAAAAAAGGATGTAACTATTCAATGAAAAATGCTACCACCATATATTTGGTACCAAAAGAAAGCTATTTTGAAGCTCTTTAATATGAGCCTAATTTTGAAAAGACTGAACAAAAATGTCTATGAAATTTCTTTAAAAAACATAATTTTTGGTCAAATTTCTTGATTTTCATAATGAAAAGTAGTAATTTTTATTTAATTTTTTCAACCCATTCTTGGTTGTTTACTTGGGTGAAAAACCATGTCCGTTTTGCTGTTCTTCCATAACCGACCTCATTAATATGCATATTATGCGACAGAGAAATTTTTATGAAAAAATTTCTGTTGAATATGAATGCTTTCAGGGCTATTCAACTAAATATGGAATTAGTTTTATTTTATCCGATTCAATTTTGGCAATGTATGTGTTTGAAATACAGAAAAATTCTGTAATTGTCCTTCCGTAACCGTGAAAATGCCAATACAACATTTGATATTACATTTAGGCTGTCAGACCTTCCGATTCTAAAACCTGCAAATGGTTAAAGCATTGGGAGGGTAGAATGCAACATTTGTTGATTGTAAGTCCATCCTATCCATTGTGGACATTGAAAGTTTCACCCGAAGTCAACGCTCAACACTAGTCCTTTACAACAATTCTGCATAGTGGGTATCAAGCGACTTACAAAACAAAAATCAAATGACTCTGAACAGTATCAAATAGTTGTATTTGTTCTCAATTTGTATCTCTGCCAAAACATGCTTGCTTTAGCCAACATGATCACAAATGCCCCTGCTTAAATAAAATCAGTAGAAGCAAATAAAATTGTATCTGTAACATTTTGCAATTTGTATTAAACTTACTAAACAAAAGCTTGAGCAAATATGCAAATATTGTAACTATGGCATGCTATTGATTGGCTCACTGACAATTTGGCTCAAGCATCAATAAAATAAGAAATCTGTCTGCCAAGTGGCTTGTTGACACTTTAAGTATCATTCTAGAATTTCTACTTTTAAAAAAATTACCAACTCTTCTGATTTGACAGACAGCTGGAAAAATTCAAGAAATCATAACTTGGAAAGCTATAAAGCAAAATGATTTTATTGAAATCAACTATATGGGACAACTTATACTCGGCCTCCAAACAAAATTTTCACTACCGAACATTTTGTTGTGACGTCAAACTATGGGCGGCCATAGGTGTCAAAAAGGTGTCAACAAGAGAAAGGTGTCTATAAAATTGATAAGGGTGTCTATTACAATGAAAAATGTGTCTAAAATACCCAAAATAGTGTGTAAAACCCATGTCGGTGTCTAAACTCAAAATTGATATGTAACCCAAAAGGGAGTGTAAAATCAAGAAAGGTTTCTAAAGCAAACAACACCTATGGCCGCCCATAGTATGACAAAATGTTTGTTTGCAAAAATTTTGTTTTGAGGCCAAGTATAAATTGACCCTTACACTTTAAAAAGTATTTAATTTGAATGTGGAAAAGAGGTTTGCCTCACAATCAAAATGATAAAATATTGAAGTTATTCTTTTTTTTCCAAAGGAGCTACCATTTACAGTAATAGTAATCTTTTTATATAATTTGTGCTTAAAGACCCGTGCTAGTTGACCAGGCCAACTTGCTGGCATTGCCTCAACATATGGAAACTAAATAAGTACTTGCAATCTTAGGAATCCCAAAGTGGTCATAAATTGTTGACCCTGTCACCTTTATTCTCTATTTGTGTTTGTCTGTAAAAGTGTCTGGGAGTTCATGGAAACCCCTGATCCTTGTAAAAATGTCAACAGTAAATTCCTTCCAATTTGTATAATTGGTTACTGCCAAACATTTATCTCCCTGGAGTCTGTGGCCAACTCGGCCCTTTAAGTGATACATGAAATGTAATTGAATCATAGTGCTATAATACTGGAATGAATGTTGTGATTGTTAAAAAGTACAAGTGGTAATTAATATAATTGATTTCTAATCCGAGTACATCCCAATTAGAAATATATGTAAGTGCATAAAATAATAAGTATTAATGGATTATACAAGCAGTGTTTTACAAATGGAGCGAGCAATAAGATAAAATCTCCCCTCCCCCCTCTTTCATATAGCAAATATGGCACCAAAATACTCACTAAATATTCCACTACATAAACAAAATTACAATACACTCTTAGAAGGCCGGGATCAAATATACGAGTAGTTTTCGGGATCATTTTATTTTGATCCTTTAAGGATCACTTTTGATCCTTTTGCGGATCAATTTATACAAATGGATCAAATTCACAAGGATCATTTTTTATCCTTTTTTAGGATCATTTTATTTTTATCCTTTTTGATTACAATATCAAAGTTTTGATCCGTATTTCTGGTTTACTTTGATACGGAAAGGATGAGCTCATATTTGATACCGCGTTTGGATCCAACGTATCTTTTGTTTCATATTTGAGTACAACCCAATATCCACTACACAGCGGGGAATGTATACAATGGTGTAACATATATAAATACGTTGATATCATCACACAGTCCGGCGTGGTCGAGTAATTACCAGCAGGTATGAGTGCGGCGTGGGTTCAAACCCTGCTAGCGTCACTTCAGTGTGATGTTTTTTGCAGGTCTTTTTTCTAAGAAATATTTGATCCTTTTTCGGATCAAAATTTTTGATCCTTTTTTTGGGATCCATTTGATCCTTAAAGGATAAGCTCATATTTGATACCTAAAAAGGATCAGAATTGATCCTTTTTGTCTCATATTTGATACTTTCTTTCTAAGAGTGTAGCATGGTTTGCCTTTCATGTTCAGTGTAATGAGGGTGCCGATTTAGAGGTTTGAAACGTAAATAATCGACCATGTGATACTTCCCGACTTCAAAATCTGCGTGGGCGCTTATTTATTCTCTATTTTTAAAATTCAAAAAAGTCAGGGTGGGCGCTTCTTGGATCATGGGCGCCAATTGGAACGAATACGGTTCATGGATGAGTCCCCTTTTCTTGAAAATAGGTAATGCATGGGTTGCATTTCAAGTTTTAAAGTTGCACGTCCCTACCCAATCCAAACTTGAGACCCCATCTGTGTGAGCAGAGCATTTGTTAACTGCAAGCATTTTCAAATTTGAGTATTATTCTACTGTTCCTCAAATTTCAGATTCTACTACAGGAGTGTTCAAGTAACAACAATAGCTACAACACCACAGGCCACTTTATTTCAGGATTTCCAAAGGTTTTGATGTTTTTAAAGTTTAGGTATAGGAGTAGATGAAAAACCTCTTTACAATTGTGACCTTTTAAAAATACAGACCCTGTACTTGAGATATATAGACTACAGGCCAATAATAATAGTGAAACATTGCTCAAAATTGAGTTCTATGATGCAACAAAATTATAGATCAGTTTGCTTTTCAAGGTTTTAAGGTCGGTATGTTGATTTTTTTTTGTTAGGTCAAGAAAATGCTAAAAATCCATTGGTCCATGCTTAATTTCAAACTTTTGTCCTGAAACTTTCAGATTCACATCTGCTTTATCTATCAAAATTTGTGAAAAAAGGTGACTGATGATTGAATGCAGTAATAATGCAACTGTCACTTGTTTGTCTGGTCCCCAGGTATTGAGCACTGTCGGGGGTACTCATCTTGATAGCGCGAGGGATTCCCGCAAAGCAAACGTTGGTCTGTGAACGAGGATAGAGGTTACAACGGTGGCTTGATGTGATCATTTGAGCTGGGACTTGAGCGGGGAGTTGTCTAACGGTTAATTAGTCAGTGTATTAGGGATTGAAGATACCCTGTCCTGCATGGAAGTAGGTAGATTTTGGCAGGGAATAGTCAGCTTATAGTGAACAAGTAATAGCAGAGCTCACAGCTAATGCCTGTGTCAACAGGCCAATAGAAACAACTGGAATATAAGCAAATTATATATTTTGATCAAATAAAAAAGTTGACTGGGTCCATAGAAACAACTGGCAAACAAGCTTATTTAAAATCTAATCAAATAAAAAAGTTGAATCATTACTTAATACCTACCAATCTATCATTTTCTTCTTCTAACTCTTGTATTCTCTCTCGTTGTTCTTCTACCTGTTGTTTTAATTCTTCATTCTCACTTTTCATCGTTCTTTGATTATTTCCTTCACCACTTTCTTTGGTTAAATCATCGTTAAGTTCATTCACATTATCAGATTCATGTTTATGCAAATCATGTGTGTCATGATTATTCATTGGTTCATCAGCCTCATGTTTATGCATAGTCCTGTCTTCTACATGGTTTTGTACATCATTAATTGTAGCACCGTTTGTAAATTCCGTTGCATTATGTTCAGTTGTTTGGTGGATTGCTTCAGCAGTCTGAAAAAAGTGTTTAAAATAATTATTCTCCTCAGTAAATTTGGTATAACATGTTCTGGGGCCTATTTCACTAACATCTACATCCATTGCAAAAGTGAGAGATCATCACAAATTTGCGATGGATTTCCAAAAACCTATTTCACTTAGATTGCAATGATTTTGTTTGCGATTAAGATCTTGCAAGTGCTTATGAGCATCCGCAAAGAAAACATTACAAATGGAAGTCATTGCAAATTCTTGATATCACATGATTTTATTTCGCACCATATTTGGACGAGATCATCGCAAAATGATAGGCTCGTCCATGAAGATAAAAGTGAAAAGATAAGTGATATGGAGAAGTCATCGCAAACGATATTTCTGATGGCTTCTATATAATTTGCGAGAATGTGTGCAATCATCGCAAAAAATAATGTTAGTGAAATAGGCCCCAGAAATTAAATTTTACTGAAATTCCTTTTAATATGTCAGTTATGTTGATTCGATATAATATGCTGGGAAAAAAGCCCTAACTGTTCACTCGCTTGTCAGGACAAGTGTGAGAAAGGGTGTACAAAAAGCACCTTTAAAAGAAAAAAGAAAAAAATAACTGGATAATAATAAGTTAACTTACAGGCATGATAATATTTCATCCAAAATCTCCAAACAAGTCCCAAATAGCAATAATCTATAAGTCCACAGTTTCTCTGAAATCGTGCTCATAACTTGATATTCTGAAACACTAACACTTACTGGAGCAAGAATATCACATGCAAAGTTCAAATGCACTTTTGTAAAGACTTCCAAAGAAAATAACAACTTAAGTCTAATTTCCCACAAATCACTACAACTATAATAACAGCTTTTAATTAATTATATATAATGCAATTGGTAGCAGGATTAAAGTATAGGGAACTACAGCATTGCATGGTGGGATAGCAGATATCTGCCGTTCAATGACTCTGATAGTAGAGCCCATCCTGTTGGCCTGCCAAATTGGACTTCAATGACATAAATGTTTATAGTAGGGCACCTACTACTGATTGTATAAGATTATAACAATCTGGTCCTTGTTTTTACTCTAAATAGGAAAAAACAAACATGATAAGATGAAATGGTTTTCTATGACAAAGTCCTAGTGATGATACATGTACACTGCATGCAGACGTATCAGTATGTCTGTCCTGGATTTTGCAAAAGCTCTAGGAACAAAGTTGTGGCCTTGTGATTCTTAATTGTAAAAATGGCCTTGTCCTTACTAATGTATACCTTTAGGACAAGATTGCTAGAATGCTAGAATACAACAATATGATCAATTATTTAAAACTTAAAATTTCAAATTTTGTATTGAGCTTTTCTTATTTCTTTTTTAAAATTTTGTTATAATAATAATGTAAGTTAGCTCCAGGTAGGAGCGGATATCCTGGCATCTTGTTTACATCCGGGACGTTTGTCAAAATAGCGAAGTGAAAACAATTGCCGACTTCCTATTCAACTCTATGGAGAAAATACCGGCTCACGGAAACTTTGATTGAATTTAGCAAATTTTTCAAACTTTTTTCGATTCCAAAATCATATGAGATGTGTGGTATTCATACCTCAACAAGATGACAAATAGCTCATCATTTCACAAATTTCCTTCTCTCTAATAAATGATTGTTTTCACCATGCGATTTATTTGAAGATCATTGTGCTACGTATGACGAAGGTCCGCTTTCAGCTATTAACCCTGACGGACTTTAGTACTAAAAAGTACTTTTAGATAAAATCAAGAAAATAGTCCAAGTCCAATAGTCATAGTCGGGGGATATATGTAGGCACCAAATCACTGCAAGGCAGCACCCACCTCGTGGCTTGGTATTGCTTGACTTTGGATTGGGATGTGTAAGGTCGCGCGGGCGAATGAGGCAATATAGCCATTTTTATATAGGAATTTCACAGGAGGTTTTAAATGCCCAAGGGTTTAATGGAGTTAAAGATATAATCACACTACTTTGTACAACTGTCTACAGCAGCGTAACAGGAATATTTTTCTGGTGGGCCAATGTCATTTTTTCCTGATTTTTCATGGGGTTTTCAAGGTAGATTTGCCCTATTTGAAGACCCCAAGCAAATTTCAGTCGATTTTAAAAACTGAGAACCCCACAAAAATAAAAGATTTTCAATACTTTTTGGCTGATATTGTTACAAATTTCAAATTTTCATTATAGACATTGTTTCAAATAGAATTGCTTATTTCATTAACATAACTGTGTCCTGTATTGCAATTTGGTAGCATCTGCCATAAACATAAATGCAAATGGCTAAATGAATAATGGGTTTAATTTACATCAAATCTGTGTCAGAGATTCTTTAGAAGCAAACTATTTATTTGATTGTTATCCAAGTTTACAATTTAAATTTAAATCCTAACTTTCAGCATTTTTCTAATAATCTTTTATGGTATCATTTTGTTTCGTACGGCTTTTGATTAGTGATTAATTAAAACAGTGATGAGAATCTTTTTTAGTGACTCTGTCCCCATTGCCCACTAATTCTCCCCATTGCCCACTAATTCTAATTAAAACCTCGGAACATTTATGTACAGATTTTCTATAAATGATTTAACAATTGCCTTTAAGAACTTTTTCTCCAAACGATCTGAGGTTCATAATTATCAAACACGATATGCAAATAATTTTATTGTTACAAACAACAAAAAGTGCTTTTCTGATCGCAGCACTCGTTCTTCTGGCCTAATCCTTTGGAATTCATTACCCAAATCGCAAAAAGAATCAAAATCCGTGAAGTACTTCCGTAAACAATTGAAGCAAACCCTTATCAAAAAATACGAATGATCTAATTTCATAGCTTTTCGATCCGACATCCTTTTGTCCCATGTGTTGTCTTGTGTT
>JXSR01S012208.1:38099-64542 GCA_000969725.1 Ophiothrix spiculata | reverse complement strand
TTTGATCAAAAGGTAAGCCCCTACAGTGGAGCCGATCAATGCAGATATCTTGACTCAGCTGGCCAATAGATACTGGGCTCCTCATAGTCCTATTCCACGGTTGCCGTTTGATCAAAAGGCAAGCCCCTACAGTAGGGCAGATCAATGCAGATATCTTGACTCAGCTGGCCAATAGATACTGGGCTCCTCATAGTCCTGTTCCACGATTGCCATTTGATCAAAAGGCAAGCCCCTACAGTAGCGCAGATTAATGCAGATATCTTGACTCAGTTGGCCAATAGATACTGGGCTCCTCATAGTCCTGTTCCACGGTTGCCGTTTGATCAAAAGGTAAGCCCCTACAGTGGAGCCGATCAATGCAGATATCTTGACTCAGCTGGCCAATAGATACTGGGCTCCTCATAGTCCTATTCCACGATTGTCATTTGATCCAAAGGTGAGACCTTGTAAAGGACTTGTTAAAAACTCTCCTCTCAAAAATCAGAAGTGGAAATCGTGAGTTAGGTTGAACTCACTGTAATATGTGTTGCATGTATTCTCCAACATAGGTGCTTACCAAACTGATTTTTTTTACAAAATTTAGGTCTTTTGAACTGATTTTTCACATAAAAATATGAATATTTTATTAGAACTGAAAATTGGCCAAAATAAGCTTAAAACTTGGAATTAGCATTCATTTAAAGTTTGATTTTTATTATCTATATATTTATTATCAAAATTGTAGGCCCAAATTGCTTCCAACATCATCGAACTTGTACCTGTAAGTTATTAAGGATTAATTGCAACCGATTAAAATTGTATCTCAGTCCTTTTCATCTTGTATTTAACAAGCCCAGAGCACAACAGATTTCATACTCATTATTTAAGTACTGCAAGTGTACTGGTAAAGTTTCTCCATTGTGCTTTGACAAATTTTCATGTCCACGCCTTACTCATTTTATGCCATGGCTAATTTTCTTCCATGGAATATAATTTTCTGCAGGTCATAGATGATATCTACCACAAAGAGCTGCTGAAAAGCAAGTAAGTCTACTGCTTGAATAGATTCATCAGGAATGTCAAGTCAACATGATTAAAATTTTCATTAGAAAAGTACAGAAAGAAAACTCATGTTTTCCAGACGGTTTTGACAGACAGGCATCTGATTGGATCAGCTAGTATCACCACAAACCACTAATGAAGACAGAAGACATGTCTGTCGAAACCGTCTGGAAAATGTGAGTTTTCTTTCTGGAATTTCCTAATGAAAATTGTAAGCAAGTAATTCTACTGTTTTCCCCCTTTTCTTGACCGTTTTCATATTGGGAATTAAGGCCGTAAAAGTGTGTGATATTTTTAGAAAAATCGTTGGTCAACAAATCATCATGTCACACCATGCACTTAATTACACACAAGATTTGCTACTCATTCATTTAATTGATTGACCTGATGAGCACTTTACCAGTAACTGAGAAGTTTCTACCACTCTGTCGTTGACTGGGGGGGGGGGTTATACAACCATGGGGATGATGCTGTTATATGATTCAAGATTCAAGATTCTGTAAATAATAAGAAATGGAGAATATTTTACCTTAACATTTTCTGCTGTCTTCGAAACTATAAAGAAATTTTGGATTTACAATCAGAAAAATATGGGCATTTATTTGACATTAAAAATGTACTACTTCTGGTTGAGCCCCTGGGGATGAGAATATGATTGGAACCTACACATTTAATCCTCATAAAGGCAATACAGCCATAGAAGTAACATTGAGTTAATAAATGCCATTTTAATATTTTCATGTTGCAAGTTACAACTACAGTGTGAGTCAAAATAAAGTGTAATCTAACCAGGGATTTTATATAACTAGTTTCTTTTATTTTTTTGCAAAAATGTTCCTGTATGAGATGTCAAATTTCATCAGCTTTCATAGAAAACTTATTGTGTTGAAATCGGACAAAGCATTATATAGACTTATAGTCATTTGAGTGGAGGTACCCAATTTGAACAACGAACAAACCACGCTTTTTAGTTTACGTGCGTACTGGTAACAAAGGCTGTTGTCTCTTTCCATTGATAAGATAGGAACGCCTATGGAAATAAAATAACAAGAAAACACTAGGCTGTTGAATGAATGTGGACTGTGAAATATCGGGTAGTGGGTTGACTATTTAGGTAATGACGTTTAGATCTCTCAAAAAAGCTCTTCTAATTCGGTTTTTGTTTTATTGAATCATCCGGATCAGGATCTTCCAGAACCTTCTTAGTTTCTATTAATAAGAGTAGCGTGGTCTTTAGCTTATAAACAATGTTTCGAAAAGTTTGAGGTGATGTGACTAGCTGGTTGGCATCCGTAAACTATAGACAAAACAATTCAGCAATCTACAACCGGACTATGAGTCTGATGAAACTTAATTGCAACAAAATGCCAGTGCCGGTTGCTACATTGTTGGACCATGATTTATGCATTGGTTGTCAAGATCGTGATATCTGAAATGGCCATCAGTACTTTGATCTGCATCATTTAAGCTTCTTCAGTATCTATGTACAATGTGTGCCCGTTTAAAATGTTGAATGCAGCGTCAAGTTCATCAATGCACAATCAATAAGATATTACCCACTGCTGTAGGCCTACAGTATAAGAGTTCATGTTGAAACAAATACAATGTATGTTCGAAATCAAAATCAGGTACCTTTACTTAAACGGCTGTAACTTTTGAATGCATTGGACAATTTCAACAAACTAAAATGCTCATGAAAGCTGATTAAATTTGCTATTTATCAAGTATAATTAAAGTTTATAAACATAAATAGATTTCCTTAAAAAATTCACTGCGTTCATTACACTTTAATTTGACTCACCCTGTAAAGTACAGTTTCCACTGCTCTCCCCCTCCCATGGACCCAGCAATGAGTCCAGGCAGCACCGGCGAATGCTTTCAGCACATTTTTTTATTATGCCGCAGAGGGTAGAAGACAGCTCTGAGCAAGAGCAAGTTGCATGTCGAATCTGACAAAATCAGTGCACCCATGAATTTTGATATGTTCCATAATAAGGCTTGTGTATTGGAGTGAATTGGACAGACAGCAAATAAAATTCACCACATGTGCATTGATTTTGTCACATTTCCCAAGCAAAATGGAATTCACATTTATCAATCAAATTCGTACACAACAAAAAATAGTATTATAATTGTGAATAGCTGTGTACTTTATTAAATGCCCTGTCAACCCTTTGTTTTCAGAAATTACATGGTTTTTGCTCAGTAACTTAGCAATGGATAATTAAATCCAAATAAAAGTATATGTTTCTAGAAGCGGATTTGCATACTGAACAGGTCATTTTTTGTGGCCCAAAATTTTACAGGAAAGCTAACTAAATTTTTCTTTGGTGAAATTTCGAACTATTTTACTTTTTAGAATCTAGAAAGAAATATATCCAGATCTAGATACACATTTCGCAAAATTTTTTTTTCTTAGTTTTTGAGATATTGTCAAAAATTGGTCCCTTTTATTTGGATTTAATTATCCGTTGGTGAGTTGCAAAACAAAACCATTTCTGAAAATGACGGGGAGTTCATAGGGCCTTAAAGTTCATTGTTCTTTGATTGGCTATTATACATGTGGAGTGTAGTAGTCACAATCTTTTTTACCTCAAAGAATGAATAGATAATGACAGTTTAAGAAGCGAACTGATTTATACTGAGATTTTGATCACTTTTATTTTCTACAGTTTCTCAATCAGAAGGGTGATGCTATTAGAGTTCAGTCAGTACTTGGAGAATTATCTATGGCCAAATTATAACCCTGACAAGGTAAGAAACTCAGCAATAAGGTGCTGTGTCCAAAGTAGTCATCAATACTTGGCAACTTAAAAAATAGCAACTTCTTCAACTTGGCTACTTAATTGATGGAATTACCAATGTATTGGTGACTACTAAACCCCTAACAAGTAACAAGTTTGGAAATTGAATTTAACTTCAACACTACACAAATTTATCGCTCACCTGGAACCGTAATGTTTTCGCTCGGTCAACTAGCATTATTAACATTGGTATGGCTGTGATGTCTTTCTTGTTTTCCGACTGTAAACACTACTGTATGACATACTTGCCAACTGTTCCTATTTAAGAGGAACGGTTCTGTTTTTGGCAAAAGAAAAAGGTAGTTTTTACCAATCCGTTCCTCTTTTTGTAAAACTCACCCTATAGTAAAGTATAGGAAAATGGAAAATGTTCCTCTTTTTGGACAAAAATGTGCCAATTTGTCCCTCCTTCCAGTTTTCAAATGTTGGCAAGTATGCTGTATGATGTCATAGATTTTTTTTATGATGTCTAAAGTTGTGTTCTGCCCCCCCCCCCTGGGGTGAAGTAACAAGTTATTGTTACAGTATATTCTTCAGTATGATACAGTATTCAGTCGAAAACAAAGTTCAATCAAATGAGTTGTCGGTTGAGTTCAAAATCCGGTTAATGAAGCTTTCATAAGATCTTTTAAGTTTTGGAAAAATATAAATCAAAAGTTGCAACCATTTGAACGTTTGAACTTCATGCTCCACACATTGAAAATGTTGTCATTTTCCTGAATATTGTTTAATGTAATGGTTGAGGTTTACTTCTCTTTTGATCTTGAGTTTGACATCATCCCGAAGGAATTCAATATGAAAATGTAAAGCCTTTGCTATATGAAATATAAATGTATCTTTTTTGTTGGTGTATTTGATTTTACTTCAAACTAATGCACACTGCCTAAAGAGTTCTGGCTTTTAAGAATTAATAGTAGCAAAACATAGAAAATGAAGAATGATTATTGAATGTAGGCTTTCAAATGTATTGTTGCTTTTGCTAATTGAAAGTTAGCTCCTGTTATTACTTGATACATTGAACCATTATATTGGACTATAATTCATAGCCTCATGATTGAACAAACCATGCAATGCATGAAACAGTAACTCATACTTGCCAACTGTTCCTATTTAAGAGGAACGGTCCTGTTTTTGGCAAAAGAAAAAGGTAATTTTTACCAATCCGTTCCTCTTTTTGTAAAACTCACCCCATAGTAAAGTATAGGAAAATGGGAAATGTTCCTCTTTTTGGGCAAAAATGTGCCAGTTTTTCCCTCTTTCCAGTTTTCAAATGTTGGCAAGTATGAGTAACTGCGAAAGTTAGTGGTAAAGTGCTCCTTCAGTTTGCCACAAAAATATGTATACAGAGAAGTATGACCATGGACAATTTTAATTGAAATCTAACTCACCTGCAATCTCTGTTTGTCTGTTTCATAATTGTTTTACATATATCTTTGGTATTGAAAACCATTTAATCTAACTATTTTCCCCAAATTTTTCAGTGTAATAAGACCCATGTGATGTCAATAGTAGTGATGATCAACGAGAAATTCAGAGAAAGTGTTCCACCATGGGAGGTAAGTGTATGGAGTAAGAAATATTATTTTTCTATTTTATTGCCAGGTGGATGGCAAAGTTAAAAGGATTCCAGTGGCTGATTTCACTAACATTTAGTGGTGGACCCTAACCCCGTTTTGATGCTCCAAATATGATTGCTAACTGGCGGATATTTTTAACAATTTAGCGATCATTTTTTGAGTTTAGCGATTATAACGTTGTAAATGATCATTGCTTAATGTAAGTGAAATCGGCCCCAGATATAGGACAAATTATTACTAACATTGGGACTTTACGGTTAATTGCACATCGTTTAAAACAAATAAAAAAGCCCCATTCATTTAAATGTTTATGAAATCAACACAACATAATAATAATATATAATAATAATCTCTTTATTTATACACAGTAAAACATGTTCAATACAAAGATTGTTCTTTGGTTACACACTAGAATCTTAAAATACATAAAAGACATTTACAAATTCTATTAACATTCAAAGTAAAGAAAGAATATTAAAAGGAAAATATGGTAAAATATGATAAAAAATTAAAATGAGAGTAATTTGATATACAGGGTAGAAATAAATATAAAACAGTATATGCTCATGCCCAGGGTTGTCACTATGCTGGGTGGTGGCGGGCGAAATCACCCAGCACTCTTAATTTCCACCCGGCACTCAGGCTGATTTTGAGTCAAAATACCCGGCACTCAAGACTCAAAAGTTACAAAATCAATGAAGAATCAATAGAAAAATTAACAATTATTATCAAAATTTCTATTTACTTACTATTTCACATAAATTTTACCCAGCACTAAAAGTTGCCTGGTGACAACCTTGCTCATGCTCAAATAACCAAATAATCACTTTCACCCGGTCATCCCATATTCATCACCTAGAGTTTGCACGCTAGCCACAACACTAAGATGTCCACTCATACATCTCACTATACATCTCACATTGATTGATATTTTACTACCTCCCGTGCACTGTAACCCACCGATTTTCTACATTTTGAATTAAGTCATCCACTGGATATCCTGTCTTTATGTTTACAGCATTGTGTTTAGTCCCCGCCTTTACAAAATTATTGTTGCCTTATACAAGGGAATCTTCGCAGTCACATAATCAAAACACACCACAGCAGCTTTTAACTATAAATTTAAAATAGCACAGGTTTGAACACAGTATTATGGAAACAATTATTGATGCATTAAAGTATTGTAAACATGCAAGACAATTAATTTAACATTCTGGATTAAATTTGGTGAGTGTTTCCTTTACAATCTCAAATATCACATGGCATAGGTTAAAAATCAAGATTTTTTGTGAAAAATCACTATTTCTGGTGTAGAAAATGCTCTAATTTGAGCATCAACTGTGAGGTGATAATAATCAATCAACAATAGTTCACTCCTGTACAAGGTTGTATGATGAGATGTTGAAATAATGATGATTGAAAGAAAACAATTGCTTTTTTGTCAAAATCACATTTTATTTTCTTATTTTTTGCTCACAGGCATGTAAGGCTCATCCAGGCCATTTTGCAGCTTTCTTCCGACATGTTATGACCATGTGTGTTGATGGGAAAGACAAGGGTATAACACACAAGGAGGAGGCACTTCTCTTGGTATTTTTGATACATTGTTTTAATAGTCTGGTAAGTTTATGTATCAGGGTTGGCATGATTCATCACTGAGTTAAATAATGCTTTTGATCACTTTTTTAATCACCCGTAACTCTTTCGCTCGGGAATTGAACTTAACCAGTTATTACAGTTTCATATACTCTTAATGCTCAAACTGTTAAATGGTCTAACTAAAGCCTCCATTTTTCCGCAATATGGAAAATGGACAAAGATCGCAAAAATGGCAAGCGTAATACGGAAAATGGAAAATCATGTAATGCCAAGGAAGGAGCCTTAAAATCGGTAGTAATTTAGAAAAGAAGCAAATATCTATATAAATGTCTAAAGTAAATAATCAAGTAATTAAAACCATTTATCAAGCATGAAAGCAATGTTTTATCGCCCTAACCAGCCCATCTCCATCGTCTTTCTCACTACCATTTTAACTATGGCTGCACCATTTTATCTAGGCCAACAGGCTTACCTAAGTAAGGTACAAAATATTAGGTAAAGCATGTTGTTTAAATGCATAATTTTGTGTAACGTGGACAATTATGGAAACTAGACAATTTGAAAAAACAACAGAATTTTTTAGTTTGTAAAATTGAAAAATGGAGGCCTTAGTCTAAACCAAGTAAAAGTATAATAGAATAAATACATTCACATATTTAACATTTTCATATTGATCATGAAGGTGATGTTTTTTACCAAAGTATTTGATTGTTGGGGAGGGGGGGGGGGCATCTTTGCATCATTTTTACAGTGTTCTTTATTAAAATTTTGAATTTTTTAGTTTTGGGGAATATAGAAACAAGTCTAAATGAAGATTTTCTAATATTTATTATTTTGATTTTTGAATTTTATAAAAATGGTCTATAGCTGATTTTTTTTAAATTGCAGTTTTGACAGGTGTATTAGTTAGGATTTAACCTGGAGCTCATTGGTTGGCAGTGAAGGAGTTTCAAAGAATACCTTAACTATTTAACCATTCACACTGTTTTTTAAAGCACCTGTGCTTCAATTCAGCTGCTGACCAAGGTTGCCAACATCACGGTTTACCCGCCCAATTGGGCTTCACGGTTTACCCGCCCAATTGGGCTACTTTGAATTTGCTTGCCATGGGTAAAAATAGTCTAGCGTGGGTGACCTAAAATGTGGCTACTTTTGCCACCATTTACCTGCAGCAGCCTTATTTCTTTCAATTTGACTGTGTATGGCTTGTTCGGAGAGATTATGAACATTTGATACCCCAAAATTTAAGTTGAACCCCAGTTTAACAGGAAAGTTGAAAATAGGCCTATTCTCAACTTTCCTGGGTTTAACTGTCAACTAATTGAATTATTACCTCCTAATTAAAATCCAATTAAGACATCACTTGGGAAACATCAACTTGATCAATATTGATTATCCCAAACTTCCACTACAACTCTCAAGTGACTGATATTCAGCGTTTGCCTTAAGAATTTTATGTTGTGTAGCAAAAAGTGCTACACACTTTTCATTTTGTGTAGCAATTCATAAATTTTGTGTAGCAATTTTAGTATAAAAAAATACTTTGCTGGGGACCGCAAGGTCAAAGAGTTGACTCTACCCCCAAGTGACGTTGGACCCCACTCACGCAGGGCCCATACATGTGACTCTACCCATGCAACAACCATTGTGTCCAAGTCCCATCATAATCCAATAAAGTATATATGGAATTCGCTGACCAATCTTGGTATTTTTACAATGGGAAGCCATTGACCAAAATTACCCCTGTGAGCCCTTCTGATAATCCTCCTTTCTGTGGTCCACCATTATCAAGACCACTCTATTTCAAAACAACAAAGCTAACAAGTTTGGGCATCTCATTAGGATAGTCAATTTTATGTAAGGTCATCTTTTTTGATGTGAGGCCCATTTGCGTTTCATCTCACTCACTTCATCCACACCGCACTCCTCCCTGGTCATCGTTGATTAGAGTTGGTAAATACCTTTATTTGGCTAAGTAATATTTTTGATTGATTTTATAGACAAATACATTATCTTCCAATTCATACCAAAATTATGACATATCATACGATTATTGAAAAGTTGTGACGGAATTTGATGCACAATGTATATATCTCATCCACACCAACCACATTTATGCCTTTTTCATCTCTGACTAAATTAGCTCATTGACTTTTAACTTGTTAAAAGCGTTAATTATCAACTTTATTCGGGTTAATTCCAACTTGATTTTGATAAACAATAACTAGCCTTTAAAATCACGCTTCAATGGATTTTCAAGGAGATATGACAGAACAATTATTCATGCACAATTTTCATGATGCCTCAACCTCACCCTCAACCTCACCCGAATCCACCCCTGGCTAGGTAGCTTTAACGGGTCATTACGCTTAAGTAATCACATCATTTGGATTTTATTCTTAATTTCTTGAAAGTCAAATAAATTGTCTTTAAAATCATACCAAAATTATGACATTTCATTTGATTGTTGAAAAGATATGACAAAAATTGATGCATAAATCACTCTCCATGTAACAAATCCACCTTTTATGGGTGCCCACATTAAAAAGAATGACCATAACTAAGATAGCAGGTCACCATCACAATGTAGTGAACATTCTATTAAGCTTAAGCTTACTTGAATAAATAAACATTCAAACAATCGGCCAATATCTTGCAAAAATACAGGAATCAATAGATTATTATGTCAAAAGCATAACTGCAACTTTATCACTAAAGACTTCCCTATATTTGTTTCACAATTTTCAACTTAAAAATCTTGCGTCCGACTACATCCAAATTGTAAACAAAACCTGCCATCTTGGATTGGAATTGTCGATTTTCACAAATAGGGGTGTTGTATTATGGCATTTATGATGTGCAAATCGGCAAAGTCGCGATATTGGAAATCTCAGATTGTGCAAAAATAGAAGTTTAAATGAAAGAAGAAATTAATAGGAAGATAAAAAATCATCATTTTATCATACTTTTGATTAGATATTTGTTGGAGAAACACACATTTTCGAAGGTTTGTCTTTGATGGTGCAAAACTTGAAAAGTAAACATGGGATTTTTGCATCACATTTTTTTGCTACACACTTGTGAAATTGGATCGCAAACGGCCCAAAACGTGTCGCATAATGCGATGCGACACCGCTTATGTCGAACGCTGCTGATATTGATTACTTTCACGCCTGATTAGGCTCTTTTAGTCATATTTCCACTTCAAAGTACTGGACATTTTGTTCACACTTGAACTTTATGAACAGGGGGGATTCCCAATCCAGCCTTGATCAGGCTAATTTAGTATCTTCTAAGTTATTATTCACAGTTTGGTTGGTTTATGCAACCATTAAACAAAATTCATGCTTGTATGTTTTCACAGGAGGTTGACATCATCAGAGAGCAGGTCCAGAGACTGGTGTCTTTACCAATGTGGATATGTCTATTACCTGTAAGTTAATAAGAAAAACTAAAAAAACATGATTTTCTTTTGATCAACTCATTTCCAGTCATATTGGATAGACTTACAATATTTTGAGTAATTTTTCTATAACAAGAATTGTCCAACGAATAAAGGCAGGTAGAGTCCAGCTGCCCGAGTCCCCAACTCATAAAACTTACTATTATTGTTTCAAATAAATTTTGGACACAAACTGACAATTTGAACGCAGCCAACGTGTATCCACAAGCTGTGACAAGCATAGGACATCGGGAAGTACGCAACGCTGTTTCCAATCAGTAATAACAGTACTGCAACAGCGCGCGCGCATGGAAAGCGTTACGTATTTGCGTTAATTGCACACGCAATACTGTGACGCAAGGCTCTGATTTTTCGTGTCCGAAAATTATTTGAAACAACAATAAGCGGCATCATGTGGAATGTCCTAGAGCAAGATATTACAGGTGTGGAATGTGTAAGGTAACTGGCCTTGTTAATTTCCCAGTAAAATAAAACAATAATCTTTGAACTTAAGTGTATTTATATTGTTTTATTTTTATTGATATTAATTCATTTTGTCCTCTTCAGGGTCGATTAGAAATGGAATTAAAGTCCTATCCAAAGTATAAAAAGTTTTGGAACATCATCAAGAAGAATGACAAGAAAGCAGATGAACAAACAAAACAAAAGTGAGTCATTTTCTTCCCTGTTTTCCTTAGTTAAGCCTTACTATAATAAGCCATCATCCTAGAAGTACAGGCATAGATTAAGAGTAGGGATCCCAAACTTGGAGTATTTGTGTTATAACTGATGATGATCGTATCTTGTAATAATGCGTAAATATTGAAAACATGTGCACACATGCAAGTTGGCGTATCGTTTATGTCAAGTATTATTTGCGTGGTTTGTCTCTACATGCAACCGAATGTTGATTTTGATGGGAACTGAATGAAGCTGAATACCCCAATTTGATCTCCATGGCTGATGACGCCATTACATGGGCCGATACACAAACTCTGGGATATCTGCTTTTAATCTTTGAGTCAGTACAAACCAAACTATGCAATAAACTGTAGCTAAATGTTGCAAAATGCATGTTAACTCTGTTTACCCTATTTGATGGATTCATTACTGCTTCTTCAGTGTGCTTTTGATATTGAATTTGCTTGTAAAGAATAAACTGTTCTGTTTTTGAGAGACAATGAGTACATTCTGACAATTATTATGTTTCTTGTTTCAGGAATGAGACTGAAAGGCTTTTTCTCTCAAGTCTACTGCAAAGATTTTACACAGTACTACACAGTATTCCAGAGAAAGGTAGGTAACTGGGGGAGTAGGGGAACTCGATTTCGTCTGTGTAGGGGTGTGCTGCCACAATTGTCAAAGTGGTTCCCATTTAAATATCAGTTTGAAAAGAAAGGGAAGCTGTCCATATACCGATTGCCCAATTTTTTTTAAGCAAGTCTATATATATATGTAACATGATCAAGGGGAACTTGTCGGAAATCAGAAAGATTGATTTTTAAGTTATAAATAAAGGTAAAGGTAGAATTTTTTTTCATTGTTTTTAAAGTTCAAAGAATTATTGTATCTGGAACAAGATGACAAATTTTGACTGGGTTTAGATCAAAATGTAGCATTTCAATGCTTAATTACATTGTAATAAAAAAATCAAAATTGAAAACTGACAACATGCAACCCATTTCCTATGATCCCGTCACATGTGGACAAATACAGAAACATTCTCTGCTATCTTCTTGTCACAATACCAGAAAATCCAACTATACTCTATTAACCTTGAAGATGCAACAAGCAATCAGACTCTCTTACAAAATCCATAGCATATCCCCTGTGTTCTGATGGGTTTTTTTATTGCGTAAGAGACTAGTAATGATTGACTAGGATTGATTAAGACTGAATAACTGCATATTAATATTTGTTAACATGAATTGTTCATGATTTTGGTATCATTTTGGACTAATTGTGTTGCTAACACATGGATATACATTGAACATAAGTGCATTTGAATATTCAGCAAGATTTGGTACGTCGTTATGATTCGAGAAATACGGACTAATTTACTTCCTGTATGGTCACATTGGTTTATGTGCGTGAATTGGTTGCTTGTTGCATACTTCAAGATTTAATTAATGAGTCAAACAGGAAGACCCAGAGACTTCTGTTAAATTTTTGCCCAAGCCAGGATTTTTTTTTTGCTTTAGAGGTAAAAAGCAGATATGCCAGAAGTAAAGGTGTCAGGGTGAAGTGACAGTCAACAAATAGTGTTCATTTTTGTGCCAAATTTTCCAAAATATTGCCATTTTTTACAATTTTGAATAAAACAATAGACCCATTTCATATACCTAATTTTCCAAGAAAGGTGCCCATTACCATACCAGGCTGCCTGATTTTACCCATGTTTATGGTATATCCCTATACCACTATGTGTCCACTTCTGCATTGAGGACCCCCGGAGTAGGTAACTTGCACATCTCTCACACAGGTACTACATCCACACTTAAAAATAATACACATCTACTAGCATATAGCCCTCTTTAGATATGTGAATCGCTGTGTCGAGATGTAAAATTCTCATGTAAGCCTAGTGAGATTTATGCCTATGCATTTTTTCAAATGGATTTTAAAACCCATTCCTTCTCTTTAACACACTTAAGCTATTATCTGTATGTGCAGTAGGAATTTAGATGTGTACAAACTATGTTAGTTTACCTTTTACCTCTAACGCTAGTCACAAAGACTTTCATAATTTTCTCCGCAGGTTCTATACCAAAAGGTCAGGTGCAATATTGTGAGAGGTTTATAGAGCTGATGATTGATCTAGAGGTAAGAAACTTGATTTTGAAGAACTAGCTAATTGACTTTCTGATATTCAGGTATTGTCTCTTGTTCAGTGTATTTTTTCTAGTTGTTTTACATTTTAAATCTATACACTTTAATCCTTGTAACATGGTGACATGTTCTGTGAAGAGGGTGATGATGTTGCATTTTCCATACCAAATGTCGCACAAATGTATAGTTTCTACCACTGTATAGCTGTGGACCTCCTCCACCTTAAACGTTATAACGTAAAAACCGCATGTCCAGTTGAGGTCATTTTTGAAATTTTGGCTTTTCAAGCTAAATCACCACACAAACAAAATTTGAGCAAATTTTAAGGAGGTGAGGTATAATGCATTGGGTGAATGGATATGAAATGATTGTAATGGTTTACCTTTTCAGAGCCATATTGGTTGAAAACGTAGCTTACAATGTCATTTAAGGTAATTTTTTTCCCTGAGATGAGACTTGTTTGTCTATATCAGAATATTTTTGACATATGCTTGTATTTGATTATAGGCCCAGCTTCCCACACGCCGATTCTTCAATGCAGTCATGGATGATGCTCATGTGGTAGTACACTGTAGGCTGTCTAACCTAGCTAAGAAAGATGAAGGCAAACTTTTTAACCAGGTATGGATATAGACGCTATTATTTACCCTCTGCTTTTTCACAGAATACAGGCAAATATCTAGAGTCTAGTGCCATCATCTCTCAAAGCAAAGTACTCAAACGCAGCAGATTGAAGAATGCATAATCACACCAGTTCAATAGATCATGAGAAGCATGATGTTTGTGCATGAGTCATGGAATATATTCAATACTTTGATTTCTAAAAACCAGAAATACAGGTTTTGTTTATAATGTGTGTGACACTTGAGGTTACAGATTAAGAGATAATCAAGCATATTTCATATAGGTATAAATACGAGGGTATATCAAAAAGTTTTAAACATCACCTAGAAGGGATTAGGCTATATTGATGCTGTATTGTAAGATACTCATCTTTATAAAGAGCTCATAAGTATTTTTACTTTCTTACAGATGTCGATATATGTCATCAACCTGCACCACTAGCCACATAACCTTATAGAGAAATTGAGACATCATAGTGATTAACCCTTTCAGACCCGTAGAACGCCTGAGCTTTTCTAGCAAATAATGAAATACTTAAAAAATACAATAACAAAAATGTTTGTATCTCCGAAATGAAACAACCTATAGTATCATATTTGGTGTCATGTTAAAGCTTGTAATGTCCTCGAAGACCTCAGGAAAAGAGATTTAGCATAATATGCATACCATGATAGTTATGATGATATATACTTGAGCAGGTGAAACCTCAAAATTGGAACTTGAAAACCAATTTGGGTCCGAAAGGGTTAAATAAATCGTTCGAAAGCTCTGTTGCTTGATTACCACAGTATAGGGTAGGGTATCCTCTTTCAACTGATACTAAAATTAATCACAAAAATCTGTCGACAAATGACTTCACAATTACGTAAGAAACATGGCCGACCTGAAAATGACGACTTTCCAGCAAAATATAAAATGGATTCTTTGTAGATATCTTAAGAAGACATCTACAGTGGTGACCTGTGAAAGTGGAAAAAATGAGTTTCTTTGCACAGTGACTATGTAAAGATGTCCTAAGGATCCCATAATGAAATTACATTCATAGCTTTGTTTATTCTTGCTGATCTTAAAATTTTTGATACCCCCTTATATAGATTAACATTTTCTTTTAATTGTGTGCAAATTCAAACTAGTAATTTGTATGTGACACTAGAGATTGCTCTAGTAAGCTTGCTTACCAAATTCAAATAGAAATTTTCCTTTTCTGGCATTTAATCTTTCTGTCACTGAGTCTTTCTTTCTTCGAATATTGTGCAACCTCATTTGCTTGAGGATATAACGCACAGGCGGATTTTGAAGTCCAGAAATTGATCGAAACAGGGTTGGGAACAGTCAGGGGTAGAATACCCTACTCTTTACGATACTGGCTACGATTACATGTACAGGTATGACTCTTCTGTACATGGAACCGACGGCTTAACGTCCCCTCCGAAGGACGACGATCTCTCATGAAATTTTTACCCAAATACTTCATGTAAGGAGCGGAGTAGATCTAGAATTTCTGCCCAATGCTACCAACAAGTCAGATAAACGTCTAAGCAAAGATTCCAAGATTCCATTCTGGCAAGTTCCCTCACCGGGAATCAAAACCAGGCCCAATGTGTGTGAGACGAGATCGCTAACCACCATTGTACGGCACCCCTTTTAGTCAAAAGTGCCTCAATGCAAAAGTTCTTACTATATGAGTCTGGATACTTTTAATATGCATCAAAATATGAAGAACAAATAAAATAGGAGATTTCTGTGCAGATTTTGAAAGGTTTATCAAGTATATGCAGAAACAATTGAGAATATTGAGTTTTCCCTGATTTTTTCCAGCTTCTTGATAATCTCCAATTCTATGCTGGATTTGAGATCAGCGATTCTACTGGCACGGCTTTAACCGACCATGAGATGACAGACATACACTATGACAGAATGAGTTCATTACAGAGGGCAGCATTCAAGTTGTTCCCTGATCTCAAGAGGTTTGCTATGACCAACATCGCCAGTGTGGACACTAGAGAAACTCTGATGAAACACTTTGAGAAACTCAGGTTGGTACATGTTTTTTTAATTCTTAGATAGAGTAGACATCCCATCATGTCTATTATTGTAGACAAAGCATTGTGCACTGTGCATTATATAAGACAAACAATATTGTCTTGGACAATGAAAACAAAATTATATGTGGGAGATGCAATTACAAACAATTGGGCCCTGCACTCTGGACTTTCGTTTGCAGTCTATAGTATACAAATATTGACTGCTTTGAGGTGCATGGTTTAAATTATTTACCCTCGGTTATCTCAAAACCATGAATATGCCCGAAGCCCCGAACAAATAACAGTCAATATTCATTTTATATACCGAATATATAGATTTTTGTCATCTGGTTGGATAAAAGAACCGGAAATGATTTACGATATATGTTTCTCCTTTCAATGCTAACCGCACCGTATTGTGCGCAAAATGTATTGAGCGGGCCTAGTGAAAAATATGCCCCAGGCCTAGTTAAATCAAAGCCCGCACTTTTAACCAATCAGAGGACAGGAATCTATATATGAGGTATATAATTAATCTTACTTTGTACTTAATCTTCCATAAACAACATAAATTAAAGGAGCTCAATGCAGATTGCTTCATTATTTTCAAACTTTCCAGATTTGGAATCAAAATACAACCCATATTTTTCTCATGATCTATGTTTAAGTTCATGGCTAAATCATGTTTCCTTCCGGAGGTATAAGTAAAATATGTTGACATATGGTGACCATAAATTAGAGATACCACGTGTATCAAAAAAAAATTGTGCACGGATTAAAACTGATTTTGACCTTAATAAAAGCACCAAATCATAATTTTATGTTATTGTACTAAAGCAGATTAAATAAGCTTTCAAATGCAGAAAAAATTATAGAAATCGGATGAAAAATAAAAAAGATATGACCAATTTTGTAAGTACTTTTAGCTTTTATCATAATGCCATAACCCGTAATTGTGATATGTAATATCTTGCTTAACTGTGTAAACTATTGGAATGGAAGAAAAGAGACATACTTACAAAATTGGTCATATCTTTTTTATTTTTCATCCGATTTCCATCATTTTTTCTGCATTTGAAAGCTTATTAAGTTTGCTTTACTAAAATAACATGAAAATTATAATTTGGTGCTTTAATCAAGGTCAAAATCAGTTTTAATCCGTGCACAATTTTTTTTGATACACGGGGTTATTAGTATAAGCACAAGAAATACAGAATTGCTCATAAAATCACAATGGTTTGGTCAATAAAACTGAAATTTGAGAGTGGAAATTCTTTAGTGGTGCAACTGAAATTTTTTTTTGAAAGATAAGACTATGCTTCTTTAAGATGTTATAATTTTTTTTCAAATAATAATCATAATAAACATAATTTATGAAGCTCCTGTTCGTAACTGGTTCAAAGCACTGGTGGCTATTATTGCGCTGCCGTCAGGAAGCCATCACGTTCATTTCGCTTCAACTAGGCCTCGCCAGCCAAGCGCACAGCCTATCTACACATGGATTGTAATGTTCCCCATAACAGCTTCCCAAAAACGCTTGGGTCGACAAAGCAATGAGGATTAAATATCTTGCCCAAGAACATGACCTGTTGGCCGTAGCAGGCTCGAACTCAAGACCTACTGATTTGTAATCCTGCACTGTTCACACAAGCCCCTTTTATGGCGGTAATATCTGAGAAGTGGTATCACATAGAACTTAGTCAAGTCTTTAGTACAGAACTATTCCTTTCAGCTATATATACAGTGTGTGCCAATAAAAACGCAACATTTTTTGTGATTTTTTTCTGAGAGAAATAGGCTACATGTAATAAAAACTAGTTAATTAAATTAGTCCATGGGCTACGATGACCCCCCATGCATCCCCCCCAAGAACCTCCACGAGTGGTATCATTTTGTTCGGGGACCATTCTGAATGATATTTTGCATGTTACCAAAATCTCAATATGTATGCATTCATCTTGGATTGATTTGGTTTTTGGTACAGGCGCCATTTTGAATTTTAAACACGTTAACATAATAATTAGAGGACAAATGATCTTGTTGCAGCCCTAAATGTAATTTTCTGTTGGTTATTTATGTTAATTGACATTTCAAAGGGTATTTTTGTCATTTTCGTTAAAATAGTCCATTTTGGCGGCCATTTTGAATTCCAAGATGGCCGCCACTTACTATGGATATAATTATATGCTTATTAGATTCCTTGAGTATGAAAACATGGGTGTAGACACCAAAATTATGGCTCTATGTTGTTTTGAAACCAAGATATAAGCCAAAATAAGTGAAATTGGCGGCCATTTTGAAAAATGGCGGCCATCTTGAATCAGGCATGAGAATCTTCAGATAATTATCTGATTTTAGATATTTTGTCATCCAAAATCATCCAAATTCAGATAATTTCGAGCTCGATTTAACCACTTTAGAGGTTTTTTACTTAAATTTTACCAAATTCAGATATTTTAATGAAAAATCATTCTCATGCCTGTTGAATGCATACATATTGAGATTTTGGTAACATGCAAAATATAATTCAGAATGGTCCCCCGAACAAAATGATACCACTCGTGGAGGTTCTTGGGGGGATGCATGGGGGGTCATCGTAGCCCATTGACTAAATGTTATTGTACATAATCTTAGCTTTTTGTTTCGTTAAATTTGAATGTTTAATTCTGACGTTATTTTAAGTTCTGTGAAGCCCTTAAAAATAGGGTTGGTCCGATTTCATGATCTCAATTCCATGATCAATAACCAAATGGTAATCAAAACATTTAATGATAAGTTACTTCATCACCAGATGAAAACTTCTATCAGTTCCTTGCATTTTTTGTTTAGTGTTATATCAAAAGCTCATTGAAAGTATCCAATCAAGCCAAAAAGGATGTCAGAATAACTTTTACATTTGTAAGAAATAATAATTTTATTTTTTTTCTCTCCAAAATTTCATGTTCAAAGTTTCCCAAACCATAGTGTTTAAGTCCGTTTCTGAATGAATTACATGATATGGACCTAAATTTATGTTAATACGCAATGTCATTTCCCCTCAAAATTACAATGGCAGCTGCTGCCTCCGAGTCTCGTATTTTAATTTTTATAGTAAGAGGTTAATACAAAAGCCCTTGAATTTTTTTGTTTTGAGTTGATACTGACTGAAGTACCATAACTATATAACCCATGATATTGCTGTATTCATGTAAGAATCCTACATATTAATACGTGGATTTAGGGTTTCCAAAAGGAAAGTCAATCTGTACCGAAATTTTAGCCCAAACACAGTTTTGCCCGTAAAACTAATTAGCCGAGACATTAGCTCCTGCAATCCATATACATGACAGCAGGTAATTTGAATTGTTGTTTGGGATGGATGGTAGTGCGCATCCATTTTATGCCTATTTGGGTACATCATTATGCTTTATCAGTCCCTTCTGGGATTAAATTTCGGGCTCAATTGATTTCCTGTTGGGAAACCCAAAATCTGCGTATTGAGTAATAAGACATCTCCCACATTTTAACATTTTGACATTGTTGCCATTTTGATTTGACAATTAGCTTAAAAAAGATTATTCCCAGTCAAAATGATATACTGTTTAGTGGGATGGTACTTTATGTAGTACAAGAGTCTGTGATTTAGGTATACAGTGTGTCCCAGAATGATAGTATCAACATTTCAGCGCTACATAATTCAAACTAAAATGTAAGTTGGTGTTTTGTTGATAAGGAAGAAGTAACTGCGAAGGCCTGTAATTGACATTTCCATGTTTTCATGTTATTTCAGCACTACAGATCTCCATCAGTTTGGAGCACACTTGTTTTTGCTACCACCTCTAGCTGAGGGACAGGAGTCTGAATATGATAAAGAATTCTTGCTTGAACTCATTGTAAGTAACTAAAATAGTATCACAAGCCAACAGAATATTAACTACAGTTTAACTCAGAGTTGTTTTTCTTCGTTTGCAGGGTTTTTTCCCCACGCTTGTTGTTAAGGCCTTCTGCGTACTAATGCACTTATTTACGCACGTATTTGCAGAGCGTGATTTGTTAATTGCAATTGTTTACGCTCACGCTGTTGGCGCACATGTTAAGAGTGGCGTACATGACCCAATTTGAAAGGAAAAACAACTTTGAGAGATAGTATATATTGCCATGATATTGGGCTTTGGGTTTGATTATCAAGGAGAACCCGTATTGTAAGTAACATATTAGTAACCAGGGACTTCCATTTGGAATTTTCTCTATTAAAATCTCTCCTGAAGTTATTGAGGGGAGCGATAAGCTAGGGGAGCTGTCTGGAAATTTAGATGTGAATACCATAATGCAAGCCACTAAATTAATTGAGCTCCCTAAAGCATTTTTAGAGGAGCAGGGTGGCTTAGTTAGAGCTCACTCCCCTAAAAATGAAGTCCCTGAGAACCTACTCACCATAGTGAAGTTATTACAAATTTAAGGGTTTGGAGTGTTGGTGGAGTAGAATCTTGGAATCTGCCATATATTTTATTCATATAGCTGAGTTCTAGATCTTTTGCTGTTCACTTTAAAGTATTTTGAGTTGTTTGAAATGATCTATATAAGTGATCGTCATCCTTCAGTTGACCGTTATGCTGTTAACACCATAAACAGAAGAGTTATACTAGTACATATAATTTGCACTAAGTTTGTAATTTCAATGACTGTTTCCAGTTACATACAAGTTAACAACTCTGAAATTCATAAATCCTTGTTTAGATAGCTAGATGGCATAGCATATATGTAGCAATAGAAAAGCTCCTTTCGTCATATTCTATTAGGACAAGTAAAATTAAAAATAAACAGGGAATAACACATTTCCTGATGGGAATGCTGTTATTATTCAATATTTGATATTTGTTTGTTATTTTTTCTGTGATTAATTAATGTTGTATTTGTGCAGAATTCTAAAAAAGTATTGTGGAAGTGTCAAGATTATGGGAGGGTGGGAACATGAAACTCATTTTTTTACTTGTCCTAATGCATTAATGCATGAATATTTTGCAGGTATCACGGCATGAAAGAAGACAATCTCAGATTGAGATTTTGAATGAAACTCCTCTGTATCCAACTGAACTGATCCTCTGGAATGAGAATATTGTGCCAACTGAGTACTTTTCGGGAGAAGGTATTTTTTGCATTGTGTTTCTTTACTATTATATAAGCCATTTGAGTTATTAAGGTCAGGATTCATTATGGGTAAAATAATATGTTTTAGACATGGATATACTGACACAATCCATCCATTGACTACTGTACAAATGGACATTGCCTTTTCTGAACTTGTTTTAATATTGTTTGCAAGATATACATCACTGAAAATTTTAGACAGCTGTAGTCAATCTTTATTAGTTAATTTAATATTTTAGAGTATTCATCAGATTTAAAAACCACCCCAAAAACAACTAAAAATGAATTTTTGTAAAAATGCAAAGTTTGTTTCCATTGAAATCCTGAATGCAGGAAATGATGTATATCCCCTGACGTTTTTACCCACAATGCAGTACTCTTAAGATATTTTATGAATTTACGAACTCACTTATTCATGGATATAGAGGGAAGATGCTAGACAAGGCAAGTGTAATGGCATCGCCAGCCATGGCGCTCAAAATGGGGCAATTATGTGTTCACTTGATATTTGATTGTTCGAAGAGACAAACCATGTGAGATCGATACGAAAAGCTGAACTCAAAGATGGTGTCACATTTTCATTACGACATAAAGCATAGTGTCATCGGCAAGAATCTGATTATCCTCAATTCGATTCCCATGCCGGGGGCAAAAATGATGCAGAGTCTGGTATATCCACTCTATAGCTATGATTTTATCATAAAAGTGCTTTTAGGATATTGGACTTCTTGTTAAAAGGTTTGTAAATCATTCACCAACTCACCGTATCTTCTTATATGGAAGAACATCGTTGTTTGATTTGTGATGAATCCACAGTTGATATTCAAATAAGCATGTCACGCACGGCACAGCGTACACGGAGGTGCGTTTACACAGTAAACGTTAGTCGGCGCACTGTTCATTGCGCGTCGGGAACTTGGGAGTATGTGCAAGTACTGGCGCTTGGGAACAGTTGAGTAAACAAAGCAGCAATATTTAAAACCTAGCATTTTGCTTCAGATTCTGCTAAATATTTTAATGAAGATGAGCATCTGCTAAATTGAAAACATTTAGAATTTAATTCATATGTTTTCAGGAAAATTTTTGTTGTTGAAAGGTATTCAAACACCTTACAGAGTTGTTCATCGCAAATCAACTACTCTGCATCCGATGCGTTGGCGTATTTTTATCACACTCGGGTGGCTAAAGCCACCGTCACGTGGTAAAAATATGCGGACGCTTGGATGCATCGTTGTTGATTTGCCATTAACAACTTTGTAGTATGTTTGAATACCTAATTGAACTTGACTTTCTGTGGTGTCAAAAGGTCATCTGATGCCATAATAAACAAGAATACCAAAGAAAAAATAATTGCACAATACATTTAGTATATGCAGAAATATCACTCATCATCATCATTATTCATTATTGCTTAACCTCATGGGAATCATCTGCTGCACCTTGCTTTATAAGTGGTTTACTTCTATTTAGTGACATTTAGCATTTGATGCTTAATAGTAGTTACCTTGTTTCTCTGTACCTTACTCCTTGTTTCCTTGGGCAAGAAACTTTCCTCTACTTGCTCTGTTGTTCGAAAGTCATGTTAAGCCGTTGGTCCCCTGTACGAATAGACTCCTTCATGGGGTATGTATGCATGTCATGCAAGCAATGTATATTGATTGATTGATTCAAATAGATATTCAAGGTATACTTAATGGAACATACTTTGTAAATTGTAATAGATTATTTTTGTATTTTTTTTTAATTTCTGTAATATTCTTTACCTACTTTACTTTAAATGAAAAGTCTGTTATTAAAACTATCACCAATTTGTCTCGTACCTATTTTTGTGCTAAATCAGGATGCCTGGCTTTGCCGAAGTTGAATCTTCAGATGCTGACGTTACATGATTATCTTTTGAGAAACTTTGATCTCTTCAGACTGGAATCAACATGTGAGTAATTCAATTTTATTATTTCCCATCAAACACAAAAAATAATCTATGATTTTTAACAAATTTATTTTGCAAGTAATAATTCATTTCACTACTTATTGCTTCTCGCTAGAGAAATGGAGAAACAAAGGTTTAAGCTAATGCAGGCGTCACTTTGAAGCCTGGACCCACCCTCCTCACGTCATCACCTTTCTTCACCTGGGCCAATTATCACATCAGGATTTCACCACTACTTCACTTGCTTTACAAAAAACAAAGGCAAGGTATCACTATATCTGCAAATTTGTTAGTCCAGGCTTCACCCTTTGATTTATTTCCAAAGGTGACGCTTCACTTTTGTCAGTTTTGGCAGATCTGAAGCTTCACCACCGTTTCACCAGATCTGAAGCTTCACCACCGTTTCAAAAATTACATAGTTCAAGCTTCACTACTGTTTCATCATACTTGCCATTGCATAGTTTAAGCTTCACCACTGTTTCAATTTCACTATTAGCTTTTGATGTATTTCAAGCTTCGTCTTTCACAATCATCGCATTCTTCAGGGATGCAAGTTTTCAGGAAATTTCCTGAAAATATATTGTTTTCAGGAAATTTTGTCCTGTGTAAAAGAATAGGAAAAGCGTTCTTTTGTAGGAGATTTTTAAAAAAATTCAGGAAATTTCGACTTCAGGAACTGGCATCCCTGATTCTCAACAATTGGTCGTGTACTCTGGATGCTTATTTACATCGCCTGAAGAATTGTGACGCCGACTTTAGCGCATATGTAGAATATTGGGCAAAATATGAATGTTATTATAATCTTAAAAATAATTTAATTTAAATAGTATACACATAATTACACATAATTGAATACATTTTTTTTTCTTGAGACTAAGTTGAAATAAATAAAATTAGTTATAACTGTAACAGTTATTTTTGTTCACCAACGAATGTTGACAGATCAAGCAGAATACTATTCAGTGCAGTACAGTCAATGTCAATCATGTTACCGAATTCGACAGACTCAGTAGGCTAAACAGGCACATGACACGCCAAAATGTGAATTCATATTGTGCACTAGGGATTCGGTTAAGCTTACAAAAGTTTACATTTTTTCCAAGTTCTAAAACTACAATTATTACTCGGATCTATGCTTCATTTGATCGATATACCTTCTCTCCTGAAATCTTAGTTATAAGTCACTAAAATTTATCGGGAAAGTCCCGTTGTTTGAACCTCGCATAGATCGTCAAATTTTTCCCAATCGCCTGTCAATCATGGGCTAACTTCCGTTTTATGAATGAAATTGACCTCTGAAGTACTGTTATGTGACCTCAAAATGATATCGGACTGTTCCATTTGATATAGGTAAGAGCATTTCCCCCCTCCTATACAAACATACGGCGATAGCGAATATCCAAGATGGCGCCGGGTATACAAGTTGACGCTGTCGTAATTGGCTGAATAGTGCGCCGCGAGCGGCGGTAGTAGTTTGATCCAGGCCTGGTTTGATCGATGCATTCTGCCTGACATTACAGTTCGTGATCATAAAAGTTGTTGAAATGTTTGAAATGCACGATTTCGACATGTTTTCGACGCGACCAACGTAATGGATTCGATGTCTTATCACCAGGAAACCCAAATCACACGTCAAAGCTTCACACCTTTCAAAAACTTTATAGGTAAAGCTTCACCAAATGAAAATAAAAGAACGCCAGGACTTCACTATAACAACAAATATATTGACCTGACGTTTCAACGTCGACGTCGGCGTCGATATTTGGCGACCCGTGAGGAGGGTGGGTCCAGGCATCAGAGTGACGCCTGCATAAAGGCATGGTGTTTGTTTGTTTGTTTGTTTGTTTTTTATTCAGACTTGCAATGAAATAGAAAAACAATATAGATAGCAAGAAAAAAATACAAAATACAAAGCAACAATTAAATTACATGCATTATACAAACATATCAATCCCAAACTGGAATGACGCACCACAAACACAAAAAAGTTGCAAGGTAAGGATAAACCCATAAAAGTCTGGCTACATGTGCAGGCTTATTTCCAATGGGGTCCAGTAACAACAGAAAAGTGTCTGTGAGACGTGGAGGAAACAGATACAAGAACAGTTAAAGGACAAACCACAAAAATAAGCCTACACACGTATAAAATCATCAGACTCTTGTCTTAAGGCTCTAGCAGCCAGATGTTTTTTGACTGCTAGTTTGAAGACAGACCTATTGAAATCAGAGACTCGTTTCAATTTTATATGCGAGCCGAAGAGAGTGCACTCTGTCTTACCAACATGGAGTGAAAGCTGGTTATCAATAAGCCATTTATTACATGAATCTAAGTCAGCACTGAGTTATGTGAAATAACAATGGGATCTTTGTCAGAAACTAAAATAACACTGTCGTCAGCATATAAAAGAAGTTTATTATCAATTGAACTAACCATATCGTTACTGTAGCAGAGATATAAAAGAGGGTCGAGGCTTCTTTGTGGAACCCCGCAAGTGATTGTTTTGAAATCTGAGGAAGTGCCATCAATGCAAACCTGTTGTTTTCTGTTAGTTAAATAAGACTCAAACCAACAAGGGTTAATTCCCATGTGCTGAAGTTTGGAACAAATGATTTTATGACTGACACTGCCGAATGCCTTCTGTACATCTAACAATAGCATTCCGACATAGTTACCTTTTGAGATTTCAGTTTTTATGAAATCGGTCAAATAAAGTAAACAAGTTTCGGTTGAATAACCTGGTCTAAAACCAGATTGATATTGATAAATCAGTTTTTTGTCCTCAAGAAATTCATCAAGTTGTATAAAAACACATTTTTCAAGAATTTTAGACACACAGTTCAAAATGCTCACTGGACGATAGTTGCCTACATTTAGACGACTGTTCTTTTTGTATAAGGGAATAATTCTAGCACATTTAAGGTAATCAGGAACAGTTTTGGTGACAATAGAAAGATTGATCATATGAGTAATTGGATTTGCAATTTGATGGGCCCCTTCCTTCAAAAATTTTGGAGCAATACCATCTAACCCAGAACCTTTATGAACATTTAGATTTAGTAGCTCCGTAGTAGTGATGGATATAATGTAGTGCTTTAATTTCATTTAATCCCAGTGCCTCAGCATCTGTTTGATAAAGGGGGTCCTTATTCAAATCCCAACCCACAACATGGACTTTTTCCCAGACTTGGCCCTGCGAAGGACAGAATATTCATTTGAATATGTGAATGTTTCATCATCATCATCATAAAATAAAACAAGATTTGGCCAATTTTGAAATTTCACCCCTTGTTTTGGCAGCCAATTTGATTTTTGCAACATTAACATTAACATTTTATTTTCTTCCACAATTGCAATGATAACAGTGTTTACATAAGAGAATATATAACTGAAACAACAATGTGGAGGAGGACGGGAAAATAGGCCGAAGGCCTGTCTAGTTCCAGAC
>JXSR01S012205.1:17490-31343 GCA_000969725.1 Ophiothrix spiculata | reverse complement strand
TTAAATCATTTATTTTTTTATTCTTCTGGAAATGAAAGACCATTAACCAAGCTTTCAATTGAGCCCCCAAACAAGTGTATTTTGGTTACCATAGTGAAAATATACTGAAAAAGAACATATATTCTAGATAATAATGTAACAAAACCACCTTTTATTGGGTCCCAACTTAAAAAATGAGACCAGAATGTAGAAATGAGAATTCTGTAGCAGGAAATTAACTCAACTCAATTTTCAAGATTTTGTGACTTAACCCCTTTTAGTTCTAGGGTCCTCAATTGAGACCTCCAACAAAATGAGCAGAAAGTCGGAAGTGAAGATTTTCAATACCCGTCATCTGAAAAAATATGTTTGTGATGTAAAACCACACCCATTGTAAGTTTCGAAAACTAATGACACTAACATCGAAGATCTTATTTTGCTATTATACTTAATATAATCCTGCAATATGTGCTAATCAATTCCCCCTGGACTAGACCCTTTTCTTCCTATTGTAATTGAAAAAGAGACATGTTAAGTATATCTCAAATATGTAATATACTCAATTTTGAATTTTTTTGACTTTTGTTGCTCATTTTGTGGTATAGCCTTGTATAATGATTATATTAGCTTATATAGCAGGCAAGTTAAAGGAGCTTGGTCCAATTTTTCAAAATTTAGTTTTCATGGTCACATGAAAGATGACCACTCAAGAGGTCTTAATTTCAAATGTCAGCTTAATCTGTCAAATGGCTTTGATTTTATGGGTAGCTTTGTATTTCATAGCTTCCTATACGTATTAGACACATTTTCATATATATCTCCAAAACGGAACATAACTCAGCCGTGAAATTTCACATGGGTTATGAGAAAAATATGAGCAATACCAAAATCTCAAAAAGTTTGAAAAAAGGTTGGGGCAATCAGACCAAGCTTCTTTAATGGCCTAATATGTAATTTAAACACTGAATACTCAGCACTTTCTAATTACCTTGGAAACATTTCACTTAAGGTCGCAAGTGGTATCTGTGGTAGATCTTAGAATCCCAAATTAGCATGCAGGCATAGGATAAAACTGGTTTGATGGCACCAGCTTAAAGGTGTAGGTTCCTATTTTAGGATATGTATAATCTACTTAAAACTTATTGACCCTGACCTCTGAAATGCATTGTGCAAGGTTTTAACCTTTGCTTGTGTCTTGTTTTCTCCTGAGAGCCAAAAGAAAGTATGCAACCTTGGGGATGAGGCTGTTATGTAAATACAAAAGAAATGAAAAAAGGTATAACAATTAATTTTACATTTGGTGCTATATCTCTGAATTTCCGAAACTATAAAAGAATTTGGGGGTGAAATTTTGGATTTATAATCAGAAAAATATGGGTTTTCATTTGGTATCAAAAAATATACTACTTCCGGTTGAGCCATGGGATGAGAATGTGATCGGAACCTACACCTTTAATGATTGAAAGAAATAACCCGGTCTGCAAGTAATTTGGTTGTAAAGCATCCAGGACTTGCAAGTTGCATTTCGTAAATGCATGGTGTGCCTGGTGTTTAACAAACATGAACCAAAAGGTAATTCTTAGTTGGCATGCAACCACTTGTTCAATAGATGGAATAACGTGAATCAGTTTGAATAGAAAGCATATAAAGTTGCTTCTACATTTCTTTTCAAAATTTGTATTTCAAACCAACGTAATGTTCATGAATCTTTGTGATGATGTTCAGCAAGCACATTTTGTTTGCTCCCCCCATTTTGCAATAGTGTGGGAGTCGTTTTTACTCCTCTCAATACAATTTTCCTAACTTATATATCTGCTAATGTCCATGTTCATTTAAAACAATATAAAACGACCTTGATTCTATTTCTGTCTGGCAGACAGCTGCTTAATAATATGCTGTCTTGCAGAGTTGATGATGTGAGAAATAAGAATATTGCAACATTCTAAATCAGATTAATGTTAAAATGTAATACAGTTTTAAGACGCTTGATTATTTCTTTTTATTCCTACAAACTACTGTTTGATGGTATCTCTCAGAGCCAATTATTGAATATTCTAGAGACTGAATTCTAGCTTGGAGTTTTTGAATATAATATGATAATATTACCATATTTGGACACTGAGCGAACACAGATTTGAAATATGTGTGAAAATAAAGCAATGACCTAACCAAACAGGAAGAATGTTTTGGATCATAACCAAAACCATATGGGTCTGTTTAACAATTACTATGACTCGGAGGGACCTTTGGGACCGGGGATCTAGGTGACTGAATATATACATATTGATTTAATTTGTTCAAGCTTTTCATTCTTTTATGTACACATTGAAATCTTTCTATACATTCAATATACAATACAAGAGCTATAATCTTTTTGTCTTCCTTGAGACAGAAAACTATCATGTGTGACCCATCATATCGAAAGGTACCTTAAGGGACCCAAAATGAAAATTGATTTTTTTGGTCTCATCTCAAAGATTATATTTTAATCTTTAAAATGACACCTTGCTTTTCGTTATCGGATGTTTGATTGGTAAAAGGCACCGGGCTGATTCAGAAAACTATAGTTCTGAGAAAATCGAGTTATAAAGTTTTTGTACTAGTAAAACTTGAATGGATAAAGGATTTTTAGCTCAGTTTTTAAAACATTTGTCTTATGTTTTTGATGTTGGAAACTGGTTAATATCATAGAATACACTTCAAAGGTAACGTTTCTGTTGAAATTAGAAATTCGACCTTGGACATGATTTTTGACTATGCTCAGCTTCGATGGCTTGTATCTTGTAATTTACTATGCCGACCTTAAGGTACCTTTCGATATGACGGGTCACATATTATCTGTATCTAGAATTGTGATACCGTATGCGGGTATACATCTTTTTAAGAAAATGCCAAAGGGCCCTACGGAATACTAAGTACGCAAAAACAAATTCCTATTAAACCTGTAAGTTTTCCATTTTTAAATAGTTTTACTGTCTTAGAGAAGGCATACAGACAAAAGTATTTTTTTCCAATTTGTTTTAAACTTTTGGCAGGTTCTCAAAAATGTTTCAAGTATAACTTGAAACTTTGCCTCAAGGTAAAATAGTTCATGTCAATCTTTACAGACTGCATCATCTGAAATAAAACTTTTAAATTATAAAACATACAAACTGAAGGAAGCATGAAGGCTATCCGAGCTTCTTCGTTTTGACATAATTCCTTGATTTAAAATGGATGAGTCACTTAGCTGGTTTGCGTGCATAGACAAGACATGCATCGAGGCAGGCATCCGGGAGCAGGTAATGATGGCGGATATGTCAGTCTATTACAACGTCGGGGACAACAACCCCGTAAAAAAGTTAACACACTTTTCTTTATTCCTTTAATATTAGTTCGGGTATATATTTTTGTTATTCCCTTAATTGAGCATTTTGGTGTTGAAGTTCAATCAGCAAAATACGAAGCTTTTGGGCCGTAGACTTTCACACCTGTAAACTTAATTATCCTTGATTGTATAGTATAAGTCGGGTGTATAAGGTTAGGTTAATTGACGCTATGAAATGTAATATATCCAATTCAAGACAAAGTCATCGTTAAGAACAACTTCTTACAGCATCTTCGTCACAGACAAAGAAATAAGCGAGGCAAAGATTACAGTCAGAGGATATATGACAACATGTGTCCCGCCGGCATTTGGTCCACCGACTCGAATAGGGCAAGAAGGTGGACGAACTGAACCAGCATTACGAGGCCGATATGGTCGAGGGCATGTACTCCTCTTTCTCATGCAGTTTACGATCTGCTTTATAGAGCGTTCTGCAGAACTAACGGAGCCACTGATGGTTCCAATAGCCTGATCGGTTGCATCTTGAGCGAAGTAGATACCACCAACTGGTGCCCCTAGACGAAATCTTGCGTCAGCAGGACGATTAGCGCCAATGGGAAATGTTGAGAAAGATCCTTGGTGAAGGGGGTCTGTAGCCCAGCGCTCAAAGTAAAATTCTGTAGGTTCTGGTACGTTTGCAGAGCCAAACATGCTTCTTAGTACATCCAATACCTTTAAGAGAGAAAAATATTAAATAACAACATCATTGAAGGAGACAAACATTACATACGGCAGTAGTCGGTTCACATAAAGATCAAAGTCACATTTTCAGGCACTTGTCATTTTGCATCTCATCATGCTCATAATACTCTTTATACATTTAGCGCTGCATGGTCGTGAAATGACCACTGGAAATTTCACATAGTGCAACCTTTAGTCTAAAAATTTGGTAAATTAGTTTTGTGTGTTTCGGGCGTTCTACGTAAGTAATTTTTCAAGCATTGCCGACGTGCTATATGATTCAACAACAAAGGCATTTTGAAGTTACAAAATATATATATTTTGGAAATGTTTAGTATTATCAAAATACTGATTAAAAAACTTATAAAGAAATTCCTTTTGTGGCAAATGAACAACACATCATAACCATTGATAGGTTGAAATAGGGTTACTGGGGAAGATGGGACACAATATTGAAGAGACATTCATTTTGATGTTGATATGTCAAGAAACGCTCAAATTCAAATTTTAAATCGATAAAATACTGGATGTTTGTGTATGATTGACATAATAATCGTTCGCTATATTGTGGCTCAGAAGATTATTGTCCAATCTTCCCCCGTGTCCCATCTCACCCCAGTGTCCCCTACCGTTAGCATGGTCGATAAGGAGCTGGGCATGTTCCTCTCCTGATACAGCTCAAAATGGCCCTTGCAGCTCGTTCTCCTGCATTGACGGAGCCAGACACCGTTCCTATGGCCCTGTCGCTCGCATCTTGAGCAAAATGAATCTTGCCAACATGAGATTGCAGACGTTGCATAGCATCGGTTGGGGAGTCGGCGCCCACTGGCCACGTGGAGAATGTGCCAAAATGCAACGGGTTTGTTGCCCAACGTTCAAAGAAGAATTCTGTCATTTCGGGTACATTGGTAACCCCAAACATCGATCTAAGTACACCCAATACCTTGAAACAAAGAGGAGGTTATCATTAAGGCAACCTCTCCAAATTGTCCCTTTAAAATTTCAGGTCCCGTTAAGCTTCCTTTAAACGTGCTTTTTATTGTTAAATGGGGAAATGGGAATCCTCTAGGGTTATAAATCCTACAAGTATATCAGGGAGTCTCAAAGATTGGATTCCATAATTTACAAGTACAAATATAAAGAATTACATTACATTCCTAAGGAATTATGTTCAAAGGGAGCTTAACGGGTCCCGTTGATTTCAAAGGGGTAATTTGGAGAGGACCCCTAAGAAGTAATCACTATTTTTCTGATACAAATCGTTTCTATGCACGTTGTACATGTGTACTACTCTGATATGTGAGCAGAAAGTACCATGTAGGCCTACTGATGCGAGATTTTGTGAGATAATGATTTTGTAAAAGAGTTTCGGAGCTGGTGTTACAAAAGAAATTTAACATCTCATTGTGAATAATCTCATCTTGGTTCAGGATATGTTATGATAAGTTTTGTAAAGTCCAATTCCATGATCTAGTCCTCTTCTTTTGAAAATTTGGTATTTGGATGGATGTGGGTTTTTTCAATTTTCCCTGTAGCAGGTCCCCGAACCAAACTTAGGTATCCTCGTCAGCATTACACTCCAAATGCAAGACAAGTAACAAATAATACAATTAAGTGTTTTTAACAGCAAGGGTAATATTGTTCGACAATAATTATCTTCAGTACAATCCACAGTTGTTCATTGATTTTGGCCTTGAGTCCGTGTACTAAATCTCCCAAATTTTGAGTAAAATATATTGAGAAATCGCATTTTTTTCCCGCCCAAATTTGGCCTATTTTATCATAATTGGGGAAGAAAAGAATACGATTTTGAAAAGAGAACCCGTGAAAATACACAATTTTATTGCGAATAAAAAGGACCGATTGGAAAACCAGAGAGCCTAAGTTTGCTACCCGAATTTCCGGCACGTCCCTATTACCACAAATGATTACCACTTTTGTTGTAAATAGGTCCCCCGAAATGTTGAACAAAAAAGTCTGAAATAATTCAGTATGCTGATATTACTTTCCAATTTGGATAAGCACTACAAAAAACACAATGAAGAGAAAAGCTCTAATTTGATGTATTATTTTATAATGAATAGTGACTGCTCATATTATAACATTCTTGTTCTCTCATTTTGTGTTTGGCACATAGGGTCTACTGATACTGTACTTCAATATACTGAGATGGAAAACGGTTGAAAAGTTTCATAATGATAAACCGCACTCGCAATTATACCCCTTAGACCCAGCACTGTTCGATCACTTCAGGAACCACTTTCGACCTCCTTTGTGAGTCACGCCCTTCTCGACCGTTATGTCCTTTAGCAATTATTGGATGTGTTTATACTCCCGCTTATTTCATACCAAGGCTAAAATTAAACGTGACCTAGCAATTGAAATACGCCCTTTGACCAAACGACCTTGACACCTAGCATTTTGGTGTTTTGGTTATATATTGTAAATGATAAAACTTCGTGTATGTTTCCATCTCAGAAAGAGGATGACCTTGTTCATCTGATAACTGCATTAGTCATTCGACATAGCTTAATCCGATTTGGAGGACTGGGCGGTTCAATATATTTTTCTTTGATTACTTTTCTTTGATTCCGGTGTAATGAAATTGTGGATCCGTGTGACTGAGTGTCGTAACTACTATTCAATTGTGTAGAATGTACTTGTACATGTGCTATCAATATATCATTGATTGAGACTTATTCTGTGTAGTTCAATTAGACCCGGACTCCTGGTTATGGGAGACAATCAGTCTCATTACACCGGAATTGAGCGTCCTCTGTTTTTCATATCTCTAATGTTCAAGTCACTTTATAGAAAGAGAATTCGACCGAGTATTAAAAGTATAGCAAGCCACAGTTTACAAAACCCACAACCGAGTTTTAACCACCCTTACGAGTTCATGACCAGCTAAATTTAGTTCCGGACTAAACTAATACTAAAAGTTTCAGGATATATCTTTAATTAAAAACTTGAATTATCACTAGATTTCTCCAAAAAAGTGTTATTTTATTCAAGGTATCGAAATTCACTTAGTCCGGAACTTCTTTAGTCCTGATTTGTGCATACGTTAATGAGTAATGTGTTTTCAAAAACATTATTGCGTTGATTATTATTAGAAATTTGTCGAAATTTGAGGGTTATTAGCTAGGTTGCGCAAACTGTCGTTCGGTCAAACCGAACGGAAAACAGCCTCATAATCTTTTGTTATTCATGAATATACGCATGGGTAACTCATGAATAACAAAAGAATTTACGTTCGGTTTGACCGAACGACAGTTTGCGCAACCTAGCTAATATGGGAAATCATCGACCGCGAAGTGTCATGTCCAGTCAAAGGACATGCTGAGCCTGGATATGACACTGAGCAGGTGATAAATTCCCATATCATACCAACGCTGAACCAAATAACAAATCAGTCCACTAATTGAACTAATCTTAATCATCAAACTGTTTTTATATTTATTTTCCTGCATCTCTTTTTAATTTTATTTCACAAAACTCAACAAAATCGAACCTCTGATGGATGTTTTACTCCACATAATACTGCGCATCACTGTAAATGTAAAATGCAAGGTTCCGACGCGTATAATGCATCTCGACACGCTCAGTGGCATGATGCGAAATAAATTAGATCGCTGTTTCTTTCCAAATATGGTTATGAGTCTTGGAGGTATGATAAAAAACTTATATAAAATATAATTTCCTAATGAATTTAGCAGAATGTTTAACACTGCTATGCTTTCAAACGCTAAATTGGATCCGATTTAGTGGTATCATGGACTAAAGTAGCATAGACTTTGTATGAGAATCTTGCTAGATACTTTATTAGCATTTTATACTGTCATTTTGTATCGATTGCTATCTACTTACGACGTCGCTAATTTTCCACAACAATTTATCCATATCCGACTTGAAATCAATTTAAGAATGCCTTACCTCTTGTCTTACTTGTGTGTCAGTCATTGTCTCCAAACGAACTGCTTCTTCACCAGTAACAAAGCCAACTAGTACATTGGTTCCTCGTGGGAATAAACCTTGTGCTTCCAAATTCAAGAATGCGGGGTAGTAATGGCGATTACCACGTCGCTCACTAGCATGTAAGATCCATTCTTGATCACCCCAGAACTTCCTTGGGAATTTCATGAAGATTGGATCCAACGTGCCCATCTGATAGCGGAAGATCTGTTCGGTTTTCCATGGGGGTAAAGCAGGGTTGAACTTGACCTTGCCTGATTGCAGGACACCGATGCTGAAAGTTACCAGGGCGAAATCTCCTGTGTATCGGGTACCATCTTGGGTATTTACTACTACTTTTCCGTTGCGTCCAGATTGGTCGACAGACGTTACAACCTATGTAATATGAAACGAGTGGATGTTTGAGAAACAAAAAGTTAGTTACTTAGGCCAAAGAAAAAAAAGAACTCTGCCTCAGCTTCCCGCGCGCATAGGATTAAAAATTCAAATTTTACCGCTTTTTTTTTCGGTTTTCAGGAGATTTTTTGCTTTTTTTATTTTTTTTCTTACATCGAGAGAAAAAAAGGAAAAAATTCGACCGAAAAAAGTAGTGACCTAAAAACGTAATAAAAAAAAAATCCGCGTACGCATAGCCTTCTTGACTAAAAAAAAACCGCGTAGCGCTTAGGGTTTTGGGCCTAAGGAACCTGAGTCAGAGTTCTTTTTTTCTTTCTTTTTTTTGCCTTGGGATTTAGAATTTGGGCTAAATACATTTTGGTTGAAATAGTGTTTAGCAAATATCAGTTTTAACATTATATTGAAGGATATTGCAAAATTATCTGAAATCTATCACAGATTGACGATTTCTGTGAATCATTTTACATGGTCTTCACGAAGAGTACAAAAGTTCCATGTCATCTCAACGACTTTTAAAGCTTTAGAAATGTGTGAACGTATGTTGCGGTGCTATAAGTCAACCAAGGCTCTGCGTCAATTCGTTTTTACAAATGACATGACATGATTACATTAGAAAGGTTGTTGTTTTAACGTTTACGTAAACAACTTTTACAAACAACAATTATATTGAGACCCTTTGTCTAAAACGTTCACCGACGTTTATTGACAGGTCGATTATTAAAGCGATGTAAGTACAGTTCGATACTTCTCATTGTAAGTCAAAACTAAAACCTTTGTTTTATGAGGCATTTTACTACAGATTTGAGCTACGCCAGTGTAAACCTAGTAAGCTACCGAAAGTTTGGGATTTTAAATCTCAATTTTAAACGACTAGGTACAGTACCAAACAATTATGGTCTATATTTATACAGAAAAGGCGTTTTATTGAAGAAACGCAATAGGTTTCTGAATCACTCTCCTGACTTGACCTAAAGTGACTTCTAGATCTTTGTAAATGTGGTTACCATTGACCAAATTTATAAAAGTTCGTAATCGTTTTAAAATCAGATTAAACATAACATTAAAAATGGCGTTTGATTTTTGAAAATCAAAATTATCAAACCTTTGTTTACCTTAATCTTGTATTTAACATGTTTAAATAGAATTTACAAATATCGAAAGCCAGACTTTAGCAGAATATAAATATATGCCACGTATTATATACGGAATATCATTTTCAACATGATTCTTTTCATTTTTATTGGATAAGTCTAGGTAAGGGTAGCATTCATAGACATTTATAATGGTTGTATTTATGAAATAGGTTGCATGTCATATTCCATAAAAGAAATTTGGTATAGATTTCGTTTAAATTCAAACATTTTTTCAAACAGTAATCTAGAACAAAAGTAAGGCTTTGTCAAATATTTTAACGTAAATGTGAGTGGACCACTTTCACGATATTAATTTTGATGTCACACATGAACAAAGTGTTCTTGAGCATTGCCCCTAATCTGCTCATTCAACCGTAACATTGGGGCAATCTACACTTGGGCACAAATCCAGATGAATGCGCATCTCCGTAAGCCGCTTTGCAGAAGTCGCTGGCTACACGGGCGTCAGATCCGGATCTGCTGTACAGCACTCTGCAAACTTGCGTGTGTGTAAGCGGTCTACGGAGATGTGGACCTCAGATCTGGATCTGGGTGATGCGTATGCATCTGGATCTGCGTGTAGATTGCCCTATTGTTCAATGTAGTTTCTTCAAGGCTAAAAAGTTCAACGAATTGGAAAAACGTAAGGCCTGAGACGAAAATACCAGAAGTGATCAATTTTGATAGGCGACTCATATTATAGTTTAAGACAACAAAAATTATTGTTAAAGTTAGCCTCACAAATCTGCACCCAAATATTTAATGAAGCGTAACCTCTATTTTAGATTACTAATTGAAATGAAACAAGCTTCATATATATTTAAGCTCGTTTGATGGACTATGAAATGAATCTATCCGTTAAAGCAAGAAAAAGAACAATTTACTCACAAAGGGTTTTTTCGGACGTGCAGCATTGCGTTAATCCATCTTTGACATATCAATACCTATAAAAACGCGACGTCCGTTTTATTCCAGCATGACTGAGATCAGCGATTCATTGCGCTTTAACTATCATATATGTTTCCTTTATATTCTTACTTATCTTAATTTACAGTAATCTTACCTTGTTGGATCGTAAATGATCAGTATCCAGCCTGGTGAGGACGTCATTGAATAAGCCCTTTCCACGATTTGTGATGAAATATTGATCGTGTGCTTCAAAATTTTTCTGAAATCGTCCAAAGAAAGAAACATCTTTGCTTTGAACACCTTCTTCAAAATCAAAGTCAAACCATTCAAGGGTATGGTCAGATGGAGAAGAGTCTACCCATCCGTACATGGCAAGGGCTGTCTTAATGGACACATCAGGACGCCTTCCATTTGAGATATCCCGGCCTAGAGCTTTTGCTGCGTTGGTTGCATTTTGGAGGTCCTTCCACCTCTGTTGAATTTTCCATGAAATATCTACACCGCGATCACTTCGTACTTGAATCGACTCCCAATTGTTCCGTTTATATTGAACACCGTAGCGGTCTAGAAGAGGCTTTGTGGGTGGGTAAATCCACATTGCCCCTGTTTCATATTGCCGTTGTGGTTGCCCAAAATTAATTTTCTTCAGTTTTCCACCGGCAACTGCTCCTCCTTCAATCATAATGTAGTCGTTGATTCCATTGTCCATGAGGAATTTGACAGCTTGGAGACCGGCCGGACCGGCACCCAAAATAAGTATTTTGGCATCGTTATCGCGTAAATTTACTCGTGGGTTGTTGCCCGTTCCGGTATTCGTGCCCTGGCCAGTATTTGTGCCCTGGCCAGTACCCCATGTTGGAAATTGAGATCCACCTTGGGTGCCTGTTCCTGTACCTGTTCCTGGTTGGTTTGGCCAGGTTGGTATCTGGTTTCCTGTTCCCGTGTTGGTTCCGGTGTTGGGCCAATTTCCTGTATTCGTTCCGGTTCCAGTGTTGGGCCAATTCCCCGTATTCGTTCCCGTTCCGGTATTCGTTGTTCCCGTATTGGGCCATCTTCCAGTACCAGTATTTGTTCCTGTATTAGTTGTTCCAGTGGTTGGCCATCTTCCAGTACCGGTATTTGTGCCAGTATTTGTTGTGCCAGTGTTCGTTGTTCCAGTGTTGGGCCATCTTCCAGTACCGGTATTTGTGCCAGTATTTGTTGTGCCAGTGTTCGTTGTTCCAGTGTTGGGCCATCTTCCAGTACCGGTATTTGTGCCAGTATTCGTTGTGCCAGTGTTCGTTGTTCCAGTGTTGGGCCATCTTCCCGTGCCAGTATTTGTTCCTGGTATGTTGGTTCCTGTATTGGTTCCCGTACCTGTTCCAGTAGTCGGCCATCTTCCTGTACCTGTATTTGTTCCCGTACCACCGGTACCCGTATTTGTTCCGGTAGTGGGCCATCTAGATCCAGTTCCAGTTCCAGTTCCAGTATTCGTTCCAGTATTTGTTCCTGTGTTGGTTCCTGTATTGGTTCCCGTACCTGTTCCAGTAGTCGGCCATCTTCCTGTACCTGTATTTGTTCCCGTACCACCGGTACCCGTATTTGTTCCAGTAGTGGGCCATCTAGATCCAGTTCCAGTATTCGTTCCAGTCCCGCCGGTTCCAGTGGTGGGCCATCTTGATCCAGTTCCAGTATTCGTCCCTGTACCTCCAGTCTGGGTACCTCCAGTCTGGGTTCCTGTACCCGGCCAGTAAACTTGTCCCGAGATACACGAGAAGCCCAAGAATAGAATGGACAGCGTCCAAGTAGCCTGTACTAGCCCAGCCATGTTGAGCAGTGTTGGCGGTGAACTGATTACGACTGTGCCAAGTCAGAGACTAACGCTGACCTAGATGTGGATGAAGTGGAAATAGTAATTGGCGGGAGTTTCAGGCTCAAAAATCCACTGTTGCCATAACAAACTTTATTGCTACCCTGGGGCTCTTAGATATTACTTCAAACAAATGAGTAAAAGGGTTACCTTTTGATGTATTACGGGTGTGGCGCTAGACTTGATCGTCGTGGTGACAAGTATAAAATCACATGAAGTGTCTCCCGATGTGAATCAAGCAAAAGGGGAGAAGCATGTGTGAATTTGCAAAAGCAGATTATTCTGTATTTTACTATTTCGTTCATTTATATGTTTCATTGGCTAGATGTTTCTTTTATCAGCTTTAAAAGTAATAAGACATATGTAGGCCTACATAGAGAAAACACTTCAGTTGTTCAGTTCAATCATTAAACAGTGTTGTTCAAAGTTCATTTGGGGATTTTAAACGTCTTTGCATTTATGAATTTGACACATTGATAGTTCATAAATACGCACTCGATATTTAAAACACAATAGTTTGATTTTAACAAAAATGTTTGTAATACGCTGTCTTCGAACAATTAATGCATATTAAAATTGTAGTAAAACTATTACTGGATTCAACAATTTACTTTAAAAAACCCTGTTCACTATCAGTTGTTTAAATTTATGAACATATGAGGTTTAACAATGTTTACTAACTGGTAAAATGAACAACCTGTCCAAGTTTGTTTCAGTGTAGCAAAACACATCCCCGGGGGGCCTCGCAAGTATAATGCTGCAGGCATAGCGTGACCAAGAAATGTGAATTAGGGTTGTTTTTGAGGACAAAAGGGTGTACCAGGTGACACCTTTAGGGTATCAAAAACAGCCATTTTTGCTCATTTTCAAGAAATAGGGTACTTTTTCAAACCCTAGTATTAAAACTGTAACGGTAAATTCTTGATTTAGGGTGTGAATGGGTGGAAAAGGGTATATTTTGGCTTCAGAAACAATCATCCTTTAGGGGGTGTTTTGAAAACCTGTGGTCACGCTATATGCCTGCAACATTATACTTGAGTGCCCCCCCCCCCCCCGGGAACACACCATCCCTTTTGCCAATGCTGGGTTTCCTTTAGAATGACTTTCATCACTTTGAGGGATTATGATGTGTCCATACCAGACATCATAAACCTAGAAACTTGGGTTGGTGACTCATATCCGATGGACTGCATTATTGGATACGCCTGTGACAGGTCTCATACCTTATATGGTGCAGTTATGATGCTATGCGTTAAGCGTCGTGTCCACTTCATATCATTTGGGGATTTTAAACGTCTGTGCATTTATGTATTCGACGGACTGATACAGGGTGTCCCAGAATAAACCTTACAATCTTTGCGGGCAATTTTCATGGGTTTAACGGATAGTCAGAAAGTATGTAAATATTGCATTTTATAGGTAATGAGTTGAACTTTTAAATACCGTTTGTTTCATTTCAATCAAAAGTATATAACAAAAGTTATGTTATATCAAACTTTTGGGTGGATTTTTGTCTGGTCCAATTTCATGATTATTGGCCATAAAGTAAGGGTGTTTCTGAATG
>JXSR01S012204.1:8392-23465 GCA_000969725.1 Ophiothrix spiculata | reverse complement strand
ATAAATATGTGGTGTTGATTTCGAATGATAATGTAACAAACCCGCATTGTTTTGCTTGAAAAAAACGATGTGAATTATGACTCTGAGATCTCCCCCTTTCAGCTCTAAATTGCCTATTTTAAATACCTACATTATATACATTTTGTCTAATATTAGCATTCGTATTATCTACTCGCAAATTGAGCAGTCCATTGAGGCAAAAAAAATGCAATTTTTATGTAAACAAAAGAAAAATATGACATTCTAATGTTTATGTTTTAGATTTCAGTTTAGATCCCTCGCTTCGTAATGCATGACTAACCCGTGCTATAAGCCATGGTTTGAGTCTCCACAAATGCAGTAGAAACTATCTCTCTTTTCATAATTCAAAATTAGTGACGATTCACATTTTCCTAAGCAGATGGACAGTACCCTTAACCTGGTGTTTTCCTACCAAGCAAATTTAGCTACATAAATAGCTACAATATTCAGACACAAGCACCCGGAAACCTAAACTAAACAATACAACCAATCATCACTTCCTTACAATAACATATGCCTATTATAGTGGATTTACACAAGTTACAACCTGTCTATATTTCCTGTATTACGATTGAAAATATTTTTCTTTCTCTCCCACGAAAGCTGTAAAAAAAGAAGACATTCTCAATTTACTTTGTGAGTGACTTTGGTAAAAACATGGTCCTGCAATCCAAAAAGCAACCTTTTCTTTTCATTTTTTTTTGTGACAGGCAAGCTATAAAATGTCCATTAAACTATATGCTTCTTCAATTGAAACTTAGAGTCTTCAAAATAGTAAATAATTAACACACTGATAAACTGGATTTTCATGTCTCTGAAATTTATACCCTTAAACACCTACTTGTGATTGCACTACTGCTGAAAAATACACCCTTTTTCTTAAAATTGCATGAATATGCTATACCTTAAATATTGCCCATGAGAATATTGTCTCCGCAGTAAAAAAAATACCCTTTCCCTCATTTTTTTGCTCGCTGATGAAAGCTGAATATCTATTTTCCATCTTAGGGCGTGTTCATACATAAGAATTTGGTCATGACTATATTTTTGCTCATGAGCAAATTCCCAGTGTGAGCGCAATTATAGAAAGTGTCTCACTCGTGACCAAAAGTGACGTGCCACTACTAACGCGCAAGTTGTGTCACAGTATGAACGCAACTGCTAAGTTGTCTCGCTCTAGAGCCGGGCTGGTCATGATTAGTCATGACTATTATGTGTGAACACGCCCTTAGTTGATGAAATCCCAAGGGGCCACTTACATTGATGGAAGGTATCAGTATGTGCCGCTCCAAGACCCCCTTTTCAAGCCTCCACTCCGCTCCCCAAGATGCTCATTTCAAGATTACTTCAGTTCAGAAGACCCCCATTTTCAAAGAACGTGACAAACAAGTGTGTTTAATTAGGTTTCAACCTAATTTTGAACCATTTTCAGCTCAAATAGTTGTATTTTTATGGGAAAAAAGCAGTTCCTGATACCTCAATTCGGGAAGAAATCAGTTCCATAGACCCTATTTTGACCAAAAATTAGTTATGTAAACCCTATGTTGGATATCGCGGATATCACATATCTACCAAAAAATTTCGAGTACCCCCCGGGGATGAAATATCCCCTATTACTGGTATGCAATTCCACAAGTTATATGAGAATCTTCTGTTCCAATGGTCTATGGCTAAGCCGGTGTGCGATTACAGAGAGTGGGTGTTTTTGTGCCGTATTTCAGTACAATTCAAATTGGATCTGAAATTGTTTCTAAATAAGTAACTTGTTTATCACAATACCTCTGCAGCTATGCCATTTTGTTGGAGAGAAATTGAATTGCCATTTGGCAAATTGTCTTCAAGTTACACCAGCCATTTTGCTTAATTTTGGCTAGAATTCCTTTGTCTCTATCAATTTAAAAAAGTAAAGATATTGGTCCAAGACCAGAATTCCTATAATCATGAGGCTGTTATATTCCTTTTATTATTTTTGCATAATTTTGTTTTTAATTGAGTCAGTATAGGTACGTGCTGTCAGAGTAAAGGGATGCAATGCAGACTCCTATCATCGATTCATAGAACCCTTGCTTTTTTCAGATAACACAAATCAATATAAAGGCATATAACTAGACCAAGTCTAGTGATCTGGAAAGTCATTTACAACCCATCCAAAAATAAAATTTGGGGTGAGATCAGTGGGCTATCTACAACCTTTGTCAAAAGTTGTTGGAGCAAAATTAAAATTTCGTTTCATAATAATGCCATAATTGCGATAATGTGAGAGCGTCGAAATTTCCCTTTTTTGGTATGAAAGGCTAAGGCCTACCCCAACTTCTGATCTCATTCCCGCACCCCTATCTCAATGTTAGTCCTCCTGGGGGCCGAGAAATGACATTTGGTGTTTCAACATAGTACAGGGGGAGTAGGGATATATTTTCCAAAGCATCCGATTTTTGCTCCAACACTTTTGACAAAGATTGTAGAACTCTTGGATTTCTAGCAGTCGATGGATGAATTATAATGTGATGGTGGATTATTGTTGATAGTATCACCGAAAAAACAAAGGTCCTATGGATCAGACTAGCTCCCATGTGTAACTTATTGTAAATTTAACGCCAACATAATAAACACTTAAGTGACCAAGGGGGGTCCTAGGGGCCCTACAACTACGCGTGAAAACGCAAAAAAAATTACATCACCGCTCCATGTAATTGTCAAACTAAACGCAGCGGGTCCCTCAGTGGCAAAAAAATTCCAATTGATCTAGTCGTTTTTGTGCTAATTAGCATAAAGTGATTTTTCGAGGGCGCTTTTCAAATATGCTTTGCCCATAAAATCGAAACCGAATAACTTTTTTTCTAATTTTATTTTGCTTATGTAATAATTGTACTTGCAAGGTGCAAATTTGAGCAAAAATTCCTTCGGGAACAGGGTTTTCGAAATGTTGGCGATTTGGATTGACAATAGTATTTATTTCATTATTTTCTTACTTTGTCTCTGCATAGTGGTATTTCTCTTTGTTATTTATTTCTGTTATTCTCTTTAGCCTACAGACTATAACTGGGCCATATATCCTATATGCACCTATTGAGCAGGGCATTGACAATACATACAGGCATTTTACAACCATCGATATATCCTGTATATCGTTAAATGGTAACTTGATCAATAGAATTGGCTTACTTTATCAGTTTACAGATATCATTAATCACAGATGGTATGAGTCGGTTTTAAATGATTGTTTAAGTGATTCAGCTGCAAACAGAGCCATACGCTCCATCCCACAGGAGCTTATGTGGTCTAGTGGAACAGGGCAGGACTCTGAATCGGTAAGGTTGCGAGTTCCAGCCCCACTACGGCCAATGGGTTATGTCCTTGGGCAAGACATTTAATCCTAATTGATTCATCGACTCAAGCGTTATCATGGGTAGTTACTAGAAATATACTCAAAAGGCGTCAACTTCTGCTTTTCACATCAGTTATCAAAACCTTACATTTTTCTTAGTTGACTGGTTGACATGTTTTGCTTGTCTGTTCCTGGTCTTCAAAATGAGTCTTGCCCATGGCACACATCCATCAAAAAAATAAAAAAATAAAGTGAGTGCATCTATTGAACCAAATACGGAATAACATCCCCAAAGTAATACAAGTACACACTTTTTGAACAAATCTTAAATTTAAATTGGATACTGCAACACACTTTTTGACCAAATCTTAAATTTAAATTGGATACTGCAGTACATTTAAAATTAATACCCAATAAATGACAAAGTCAAAGTCGTTCTTTTTCTTTACAAATCGTGGATGAAATCCTAACATGTTCATGCAGTTCCTCATTGATTGTTACAAGCAAACCACACACACATTTACACAACTAATGGTTAAAGCAACAATACTGTTACCAAATTAGCCAGACGAGGCAGAACAATTTTTCAAATTTAGACTTTAATTTGCCATTAGTTGAATAGTTAACCAAAAATATCGATGCAAAAATTCAGAAATTTAGCTATATTATGAAGGGGGTCTCACACTGACATGGCATATGTATAAAAACCTGTCTTTTACAGAATTTGTGGAGCAATCAGTGTGCTTCATCACAGCTAACAGCATCCAATGTGTTAATTTGCTGTATTTGAGTAAAGTTGGCTCAATTTGAGCAATTTTAGTTTCTATCAAAATTGTTTTCTTGATGGGTGCATGTATGTGTAATAGCTTGTAATTGAGCCAAAAATTGGTAACATAAAGCGATGGTTGAATTTGCCCAGGATTACCAACCTTAAGGGTACGAGGAATCCACATGCTCAGGAAAATGTGAATCCTAACTATTTTTCAATCATGAAAAGATAAATAGTTTCCATTGCCTTTGCAGGGACTCGAACCATGGATTATGACGGGGGTTAGTCATGCATTACGAAGCGAGAGATCTACCGCTGAGCTATCAAGGCAGCCTTGAGATGGTGAACTAAAATCTAAAACATAAACATTAGAATGCCGTATTTTTCTTTTGTTTACATAAAAATTGCATTTTTTGCCTCATTGGAATGCTCAATTTGTAAGTAAATTATGTGAATGCGTATATCAGACAAAATGTAGATAATGTAGATACTAAAATCAGGCTATTCACAGCTCAAACAGGGCGAACTCAGAGTCATAATTCACGCCTGTTTTTTCGGGCAAAACAATGCGGGTTTGTTACATTATCATTCAAAATCAACACAACACATTTATAAAATATTATTTGTAATTCAATAAAAAGTACCAAGCCTACAATCTGTCAAAATTTGAAAACAGGCGAAACGTTCATAAAATTGATGACAATAATGACAATGAGGATGATGATGACAATGACGATGATGATGAATCTGGTCTCGCATACGCTGGGTTAACAACCTATGTCTGTGTGATCGTCTACGTAACCTGCATTGACTGCTAGGTACAAAGCACACAAGCATGTGTGCAACTAGTGGTTCTAACAGTAATTCAATGTTGTGGTGGGAATAATCTAGCCTTGTACACGCTGGGTTAACAACCTATGACCATAATTGTCTGCATTGCCTGTATTAACTAATACCGTACAAAACACACACGCGTGTATGCAGCTAGTCTATAGGCTGTCATTTGTGATTGAATGTCAACATTTGATGGGTGCAATCAGGGGCATACTTAGGGGGTAGCAATATGGAAGCATGCAGACCCTAGAGATTTGTTCAAAATCATATAAAATCAGGCAACTGCTACCTATAGCGGCCAGCCCTCCTCACCCTGCGTGGAATGTACACACCCAGGGTCGGGGTAGGGGGTAGGTGGACACTACACTCAAGTACAATCTGTAGGCATGCTTGACACGAATATCTAAAAATATATCCTGAATTAAGATTTGATGTTCTGAGAAAAATGTTGAAGTAATTTGTCACCAAATTAAACCTGCAAGTAAAGAGTAACCTTTTTTATTCGAAAGGAGTATCTCAGTGGTCCATACAAATTTGCAAAATAACCCTTTTATCTAATTTCTCTTGACATAAATATTTACAATCTCAGTCTGGTTCCTCCGCTGTTACCTGAGCAACACCCCATCCCTGGATACAAACCGTATTGAAATTGGTCAAAGCAATAAGGTCTTTATTAAGTGACACTACGCAAGCAATTTCACCATACAGGAAAGGCCCGTCTATGCCATTAAATCACTGAGGATTAAAGCTACACTAGAAAAGCTAATTGAAATTCACTATTTCATCTTTTGTAGGCACCTCAGCAACTTCCTACCTGATAAAAACTTAACTGAAATTCAAGTAATAATGTTTTTCTTGAATAAAACTGCACAAGCAATTTCACTCCATGCAATTATGGAAAAAAAAGTATACATATAAATCTGAATCTATCTTACTTGGGCCTAAAAATAATTGTTTTCCAGTGGCAAAATAAAATAAAAAATTGGTCTGTCAGTCGGTCAATCTCTTTTTTTTTTGGTCGCAGAGGGCAAACAAACAATTTTTTAGGCCTTGTACAGGAAAGACCTAGCTATCATCCTTATATTTGGTAATGAATTACAGCCACACTTTAAAAGCTAATTGAAAGTCAATCATGTCAATATCTTTTCTTTTCGAATATATGCCAGGGAAGTAGTGACGTCACATTTATGATAATCAGCCCAACACGTGCGATCTGGTTCCAAACAAATGATCATGTCGTGAGTGGTACCACTGATATACGTATAAATAGAATAGGCGTACGTAAACATATAAATCAGACTGATTTTTCTCGGTTGGAAAACGAAAATAACGACATGGGTGTGATCACAACCTTCAGCATAACAGGTTGGCATGTTTTCCATTATTTTTGTTTTAGACGAATGTTATGGTATCAACTAAGAGTCTGCCTTTTCTCCCCATAGACTTAACATGTGGTAAAACTGTCCACCCCGTTTGTTTGGAACCAAAACGCACATGTTTGGTAATTAACATAAATTATGACGTCACTACTTCCCCGGCGTATACATAAGTGGCAAACCACCCAACCCCGACGCAACCCGCCAAATTGGTCACGGTAATAATGTATTCCAAGCAATTCCACTCATACAGGAAAGACCTGCCTTTGCCATTAAATCAGCGTTAAGATCAAAGCTACACTATTTATCATGGAATGTCAATATAACCATTTCTCCTTTCTAAAGCCAAAATGCTCATTATAATTCCATGAACTAAAATTTTGAACTGACATGACCAGTAAAGAAGTGTTATATGTGGGCTTATGATTAAGATTGCGATTTTGCTAATTGCACTAAGTTTTAGAACGGAGGTCTGATGACTAAAAATCAGCATTCCTTAGACTGTTTCTGATATATACATCTTTCTATAGCTGATTAGAATGGAGGTTGATGATCAAAATCAACATTGCTTTTGAAAGTATTTGTTCCCATTTGCATCATACAAGGACTTGCCTAGATTCTACTATAGAATCAAAAACTTTTGGAAATGCTCTAAAAAGTCTAAAAGTGTAATAAATTCCAAAACAGTTAACAAAAAATTACACAAAATAAATGACTAAAATTGAGAGAGAAGTATTTGCAGTATACCATTATGTGATGGTGTTGTGACTATCCAGTCTTTTCTAAATACTAAATTTGTATCTCAGGTGGATTTGGCAGGTAAAATATCAAATAAGGCTCCTGGAGATAATTTAATACAAATTGAAAAAGAAACAATTTCATCAAAAAATAATTTGTTTATCATAATAGGTGTAGCAACAAGATATTTATTAGATTTGCAACAAGAAACACTGTTTTCACACCATTTTTTAAAGTTAAAAAATTTAAAGTTGGTAAAAATCATGGAAAACTAACTGGTAGGTTATATTACTATAAACATGTTCTATCGATTCATGTAAAGAAATATGTAGCTACGAAAGTAATGGGAAGAATCTAGGTCAGTCAATTCAATTTTTTATGACATAAAACATACTTGTTGAAATACTTCCTTCAAGAAAATATCATGTAGACTAACTAACCTGCCCTAATAACGTCTTTACTGAGTGACACTATACACTGCCGCTCAAAAGTATTTCCGCACAAAACCTTTATTCAGCCATATCTCTAAAGGCATTTATCTGATTTTCATTATTTTTTGACAGACTCTATATTATATATTTATCGAGCTAACTAATTCCGGAATTGCATTCATTGCATTTGGAAATATGGCATGTAATGCATATTACTACTTTCATTTGAACATGAAAAAATAGAGTTTATATACATTTCTGCACATTTGTTTTAAAACTTACAACCTGGAAATATTCTATCTTGTTACAAGGTAATAATGAGGTTATGAAAAATTGATTAATTACATAGTAATGAGATTTGCACTTGTGGTGTATTTGTATATGGTCTATGAAATCAGCAATTTTTATGGCAATGGAAGATTAAATGTGACCCATCATATCGAAAGGTGCCTTAAGGTCGGCATAGTAAATTACGAGATACGGGCCATTGAAGCTTAGCATAGTCAAAATCATGTCCAATGTCGAAATTCTAATTCATCAGAAACGTTACCTTTGAAGTGTATTCTATCATATTAATCAGGTTCCAACATCCAAAACATAGGACAAATGTTTTAAAAAACAAGATGAAAATCCTTTCTCCATTCAAGTTTTACCAGTTCAGAAACTTTAAAGTCGATTTTCTCAGAACTATAGTTTTCTGCATCATCCCAATGCCTTTTACCAATTTGGATGTAACTTTGCAACCGAACATCCAATAACCAAAAGCAAGGTGTCCTTTTAAAGCTTAATATATAATCTTTCAGATGAGACCAAAAAATCTATTTTCATTTTGGGACCCTTAAGGTACCTTTTCGATATGACGTGTCACAAATATTAAAAGAAACAACGATTTATTTAAACTGAATAGATAAGTTACCTATACTAGTATGAATCTTTGATGATTCTAGGTCCCTTAATATAAAATGTGAAGTTTTTTTAACATTTTCAATTGTGCGTTAATACTTTAGAGCGGGAGTGTATAAGCAAAATGGAAACCTACACTGTTGGCATTTAGTATTTCCGCACAAAACCTTTATTCAACCATATCTTGAAAGCCATTCATCCAACTTGCATCATATTTTTGTCAGAGTCTATATACTTTATATATACATATCTAAAAAACTACACCATGATTGCTTTGACTGCATTTGAAAATATGGTGTGTTGTGTATTTACAACATTTCATCTAATGTAAAAAAAAACAGTTTTCCCAACCGACTAATCATATCATTTTGAACCATTACAAGTTCAACTTAACAATTTTCTTTTGGCCTAATAATATTTTTATTGAGCCAGTTCTAATAATGTTTTATTTTGAGTGAAACTGCGCAACCAAACTCACCCAATAAATATCCACAGCGACAGGAAGAACCTGTCTCAGTCATAATTACAGCAACATTAAAGCCTCACTAAATGCTCATTGAAAATCAATAGCGAGGTTTTTTTTCTTATTAATGCAGTGTGTTGTCCATTTTCAATTACTGTAATGTATAAAGCATTTTCAGCAAATTGCTTTAGTATTAAGAGAAAGAAAATACTTTATGAATTTATACTGACTTAAAGATCTTTGGTAAAACTTATGGGTCTGCAGTGACAGTTCTACTGTGTATGAATTACAAAGATTTAATCATTAAAGCACTCAAGTGTGTGTATTTTATAACATAACGCAAATCATTTCTGTCAACTTTAATCATTTGCTTTTGACAGGAACATTTGCTTGTGAAAATTTAACGGTAATAATAATGATCATAAATACAGCATCTTTTCATCCAAATCTAAGCACTGCTTTAGGATTGTTATTACTGAAACTGCATCATTTTACCTCAACTATGTGAATACATACTACAGGCTCATTCCAGTGAAGATGAAACTTTTTTTGATTTCAAGCAAACATTCAGCTTTTTTATTTGACCATATAAGCAGGTTTTTCAGTCATATATTTGTTACTTGGTAACAGTATTTTCTGATCAGATATTGTAAAAATTGTATCCATGCATAAATGAGCACATGTTTTAATTAAAAAATGTCACAAACGTTACCAAAAATTACACCAAAATATCACAAACGTTACCAAACAAAACATTGCATTAAAAGAAATCCTGACGATAGAATTCCCTACTACTTTAATGTAATATTTGTAAATATGTTATTCATCATCTGTGAAAAGCGCAATAAACAATTCTTTAACATGTCAGAAAATTTTCACTTTGAAGTCATTTTGAGCAAAAAGCCATTTCCGTGCGATGTCACAAACGTTACAAAACGTTACATAAACTTTATTCAGTATTTTGGCAATTATTTTAATATTTAAATACCTACAGGTCTTGATCCCATCAGTAAGCACCATTATCAACAACAAACTAGTGGATATAATGTTTATGCAAAGTTCTATGGCCATTTAAAAGTGATTTTTTTCCCAATTTTTTTGTCACAAACGTTACTTTTGGAATCACCCTACACCCTAAATTTTAAGATGGTAGGTAGATGACATCAATCGCCACCTGTAAAAAAAGTAAAACTACTTATGAGACCAATTCTACACCATAATGTAAGAGTGACAATTTTAACAAAATTTCATTGATATAGCTCTATCCCTTCTGTTTAAAGTCTAAAACTTTTTGAAACCCCCTCGTATATGAATATGCGTCTTATTTATGGTAACGATAATTAACTTTACATAGTATATACAAAATTGCCCATAAAATCAAAATGGTTTGACTGATTCAGCTAAAATTTGCAATGTAGACTTCTTAAGAGGCCATCTTTCATATGTTATGAAACTAAATTTTGAAAAATCAGCCCAAGCTCCTTTAACTGCATGTAGTACAATTGCTGCTCATATGATATTACAATTGCTGCTCATATGATATACCTTTTTAAAGACATCATCTTCCTTTTTTCTTGGTACTCCTGTTTTAAAACAATGGCACATTTAAATTGTCAAACAGGTATTTAAGGATTAAATGAAGCACTACAGAATATTTCAATAGGAACAAAAATATAAATATAAACCAAAAACTTATCTAATATTTGAGCTGAAGGTTTTCAAAACCCTCATTTTCCCACTTTAGAGCAACACTGCAATTCCAATGAAACAGAATGAAAAAGCATACTTTAGGTCGCATTAAAAACTTGACCTACGACCCGACCCTAACTCACTAACTGTGACCTATCCCCAACTTACTAACCATGACCCGACCCTAACCCAGACCTTAAACATAACATAACCCGAACCCTATCCCCCAACCCAACCCCTAACCCTAACCCTAAAATTTTGGATAGGACCAAAAGTATACTTGGTCCAAATTGACAAAGGTAAATCATACAAGAACAACTTATTGGTAACACATCTATTAACACAACATTCAACTATCACAATTAACAGTCTATTTAGTAATTTTAATTTAAAACTAAAACATTTTGGTAGAAGTCTATTATGCTTAGGTGTGTCTGCAATGCAAATTCTCTTAAGACAGTGCACCGACAAGAATCAATGATAAATCCCTAAGACCAGTACATACACCAAATAGCACAATGTAATTGTCAAATGAGAAATGCTTGAAGTCAGTCTATCATAAGGCCAAAAAAAAGTTGTTGTGTTGCCCCTTGAAATTTTGGGTTAGTCCGTCGGTCTTTTTTAAATAAACTGAATGCGCACTTCTGAGGCTGTGGATTCGCCAGCTGTTTATCTTCAACTTTGAAGGTATAAATGTGGCTCAGGGACATTCATTTTTGTAGGAAAAATGTTTATAATGCTGAATAAGAGTTTTTCTACTAAAATGGTGAGTTTTTAATATTTGATCCTATATAAAGAAAAAAAATCACAGTTTTTGGGTTGTTCGCTGAGGGCAACACAACTATTTTTTTGTTTTGGCCTACGTTGTCTTGCAAAACAATTTGGATGAAAAAGAATGCAATTTATAAAAGTGATCACAAGTTTATGAACATCAAATTTAAAATGCAAGTTCTTCGAAGCATGAAAATAGTAAGAAAAGCTATCAGAAAGTTTCGCAGCAGATAAATGAGATGAGGTAACACAATAGATATTCTTTCCAGAAAGGGACAAAAATTTGAAGGGGAAATCCAGACCCTTAACCAGGAATTGTAAGTGGGACCTCCATATTATAAATTAGATTTAAAAAAAACATTTCTATGCAGTTTAATATTCACACAAAACAGCGAGCTTAACAAGGAAAATTTTCTCCCGAATATTTTGCTGTCACGTGATATACGGTCACTCAGATATGTCGTAATATACACTAAAAGTTCCCGGATGACTGTACAAAGGTATACGACCTTGTTTTGCTTTTTATGGTTTGTTGATTTCTGCAAAAATACCGGGTGAAGGTCAACCTTTATAATAAAGTATGTGGAAGTATGTTACAATACACAGTTGTTTACCTGCGGATATAAAAAATGATTCGCGGAAACATGAAATATTGCAAATTTACTGCACTAATATTTGCTACTTTTGCGGTGTTTGGATGTATATTCAGTCGTTTGCCAGATCATTAATTATGTTGTTCTCGACAGAAAGGCATAATATGCAGAAATGCAGTCATCTAAGGTAAGAATATTAATAGCATTGATTGTTTTTGTTTACACAAGTAGTCTTGTTGTAGTGGTTGTAATATTAACTGGCATTCTAAGCGGTTATGTTATACTATCGTGGTGCATAATGGCGGTTCCATAGACAACCTACTGGTCACGTGCCGGGAAAAAATTCAGGTGAAAAAATTGCTTGTTAAGCTAGCTGCAAAAGTGGTCAATGAAATAGCTTGAAATGGACAGATATCATGACACAGACTATCAAGAGACAAAATACCCAAAAATGATCTTGAAAATGTCACCTCTTGTTAAAATTTTACTTCAGATAGTAAGAATCTCTTTAGATCTATCCAAAAAGAATGACACGCTAGAGCCTCTCATAATACATAATATATGAAAGGATACTGCAATCTCTGAAACCATCTAAATGGTTACCAAGAGAAACAGAGTGATATATCAGGTCTGACATAAACTGAAGTCGCATGCAAGCACTCATGAGCCATTGTGTATCAGCGCGGTAATTCTTTTGACATGTCTGGGATACATGAAAGTTCACCCTGTGTGATCAGCTATTGCTGGAATACTGACAAGACAAATCATATTAGATCAATTTGGTCAAGCTCGCTAGATGATGTGAGTAAAAAGTTACAAGAAACTGATTTAGAAAGTAATCTATTATGTATGATCATAAGACATCATTGGTAATAACTTGGGTTTGTAAAAATGCATGCTTATTTGAAATAAAACATTTGATCATATTGCCCTGCTGTGTACCAGAAAAAAAACTTACACATTTCAACTGACATGTAATTTCTGAATGGATTAAACCTTGTAGATCAATAAATAGCTACTGTGATGGTTTTATATTTAATCATTTTAGACCTCGATACCGCCTGAAAACACCATTTCGTTTTGTTGCAAAAATACAGTGTCCTAAAATTATATAGAATAGCAGAAATTTATAGTTTTATCAAAATGAAACTAAATTCTTGAGCACATACCTGTGAAAAAAAAACTGCAATCTCTTACACCATCTAAATGGTTAACTGGAGAAACAGAGTGATATATCAGATCTGACAAATCTCAAGACGTATGCAAGCACTCATGAGCCGTTGTGTATCAGCGCGGTAATTCTTTTGACATGTCTGGGATACATGAAAGTTCACCCTGTGTGATAAGCTATTGCTAAAATACTGACAAGTCAAAGCATATCAGATCAATTTGGTCAAGCTCGCTAGACGATATGTATACTGAAAAGTTACAAGAAACTGATTTAGAGAGTAATCCCATTATTGATCAAAAGATATCTTTGGTTATTACTTGGGTTTGTGAAAATTTTAATTCGAATTAAACAGTTGATCATATTGCCCTGTGTTTTCCAGAAAATAAATCTTTCTGAATATTCAAATGAACGTGTGCTCAAAGTTTGTGAAAATTAGCAAAAAATAATACCAAAATCAATAAAGGTTCATGCACAAAATATATCAATAAGTAGTGATCTGGTTTAATCAATCCTAATCTATCATTGCTAGACTCTTACAAAATACAAACAAAAACAACAGTCTACAATGTTGTAAAATACCAAGGTATGCTGTGGATTTTGTAACAGAGTCTGATTTCTTATTTCTAGGTTGACAGAGATTGTAAATTCCAGAGTCTGTGTGATCATCCCACAATACTTTTTCTATACGCCGAGGAAGTAGTGAGGTCAATTTATGTAAATCACCCAACACATGCGTTTTGGTTCCAAACAAACGGGGTGGACAGTTTTGCCACACGTTAAGTATATGGGGAAAAAAGTCAGACTCCTATTTGATACCATAACACTCGTCTAAAACAAAAATAAGGGACGGGTTGTGATCACAAGCCAGGACGGGACCCCTTCCGTTATTTTTGTAACATACTGAAATGGACCCTAAACAACGTAATACACTATTTACTACCATAAAAAAAAACAGAGACATAATAAATTGGAAGCCTTTTCTCTTGTAAGTTTTTGAATTTTAGTATATCTGGCAAAAAAGTGACCCTAAACGTCGAAAATATCCTAAAATGACTTTCCTTAATGTTCAAGTTTACCCTGAAAAGGCAACCCTATTTCTAAAGAAATCGTCGACGCCAATGGGCCAAAATCCAATCCTTTTTCGACATTTTCCTGATGAGCATGCGTACCACCTTTTTCTTCAAGTGGCCCAGGTCCAAAGTGATGAACAAGGGTGAAAACTATGAAATGAAATATATTTCATATTGTCCAATTATCTATCCAGACATAAACAGAATGATAGATGAGTTGAGACAGATTTTATTAAGCAAATCTCACAGGAACATTCATCATGTATGGGGCATTTGTTCCAACCTGTGTCTGGGACTCAGAAAAGAAATTAATTTTGCATACCAGAGAATAGAAAGCTTTAAGTCAAAATTGAAAACAATAAAAAAAGTTTTTAAAAAACATATAATAAACTTTTACATTTTGAAACATTGAGTAGCCTTTTTTGTTCAACCCCCGCTGGTGCCAACAAGTTGAGTGTGCTTGGACAAGAAACTAATTGATAACTGTCTCATATAAACCCATACAAAACTCAGGGAGCTGAGCTGGATAGCGATGGTGCATATGTTGGCTGATCAAGGTTCAGTGCCCCTATAGGTTGCCGCAGAACCTGAAATGATGCTTGGTATGGAATGGAGCTTGCTTGGGCCACAGTGGTCAGCGAAAACATGTAAATTGTGCAGAGGCCGAGTGGAATTACAATCCAGGGAGGCATAACGCACTATAAATCTCCTTTATTTATCTGTATTTTGTTTTATTTTTGTTTACATTTCACAATCCCAACTCTACGCTTTGTCTAGGAGCCAACTTCTAGCAAAACTCACTAAAGTTCTAAATAAAGTTCTCACTCTAAATAAAGCTTAAAAGTGTAGTAATATCCAAAAAAGTACAACAATTTACACAAAAATGGCTCAAACTGAGGGATAACTAATTTGCAATATA
>JXSR01S012203.1:32258-43598 GCA_000969725.1 Ophiothrix spiculata | reverse complement strand
ATTCATGCCGATTTTTACTAAAATTCTTCGGGCGTATCTCTCATGGACCAAACACAAAGTACGACGTTATTTTGACACTTCAAGCGATTTAACATAGATTAAATGGAGAGAGCATCTGATGTTTGCATAGTCAAAATGCAAACTTTTGACACAATCTCCGGCTACTTTTGACGCGGTGTTGTTAAACTTGGCCACAAAACCGCAAATATGAAAGTGACGTACCTGCTCCTACCGGCTTTCGAAATGTAGGGGCAATGGGTGAGAAATACATTGAAAAATAGGGGGGGTCATTCGGTGTAGAGGGTAAAAAAACTGGGTCATTTTGAGCGATTTGTTGACAAGAGCGAAAACTGGGTCATTCAGTGTCAGTTTTTGAATAACATAAGGCTGATTTTGATATTTACGAAATCGCTGCATGATCTTCAAAATTTTCGTAAAATTTTCGAAAAAATCGACAAATTTAGCGAAAAAAGGGGTCATTCGGCGTAGGTTCTCGAAAAATCAGGGCAATGGATGAGAGTCACCATAAAAAAGGTTGACTTTAAAAATAAAAGGGGGTCATTGGGTGACAGCTCAGTGAAAGGGGGTCATTGGGTGAGAGCGGAGCAAAAAAAAGGGGGGATCTATCGACAGGAGCATGACGCGTGCCAATATATGGGAGTGCCCCCCCCTTATAATCTATCAGGTATACACTATGCAGTTGACACTATGTATTAATTTTAAACCCAAACTTTTCGTGTATTTTTCTTCAAAATCCTTGAGGAATGAGCCAAATAGTTAATTGAAATCATTTAGAATGTTTTCAAAATACGTTATGCCCTATAATTTTTTATTGACCAGGTGAATTTTTTTTTTTGCATCGATCAGATTTTAGATATTTTTCCTAAAAAGATAAAAATATCAAATTACTCAGTGTGTGCGTAAAGCAAAATTGTGTTCAAGGCAAGAAAGTTGAAATTTTGCGATGCGGCTGGATGAAGCCGTATTAGGCTGCTGCATCGAGCAGGGCGGCTGAATCGAGTAGCCTACTGGATCGAGCCGTTCTCCTTAACTGTTGATGGCAGTTCCATTCATTGAGCGGATAGGAGGATGATCAGATGTTTCATGGAGAATCAGACATTCTATCTTATTTGCATTGAGCATTAGTTCGACCTTATTTGCATTGAGCATTAGTTCGACCTTAGCCGCTGATTCTTCGAATGCAACCAGTAGATTTTGAGCAGTTCAGCGGTCAGGGCGACATCGTCTGCATAGTCTAGGTCTGTCAAATACTTTTGACTTTTTGACTTTGACGTCCAGATTTTCTGCCAATTTTGAGGCCCTTGTCACTCATGGTGTCAACAGACTGGCGCAATACTAGTACATAGTCGACCACAATAACAAATACACTGAAAACGATAATTGGTCAAAAAACATGTCTTATTTGACTAATTAAAATTAGTCAAGCAGAGTGATTTTTTCATAATTCATGAAAAAATGCTGTAAATGTCTTTGAAATGATGAAAAACAATTTTTGATGTTTAAAAAATAGTTTCCGTCTCTTATTATTCAATTTGTAATCAGTTAAATGTTAGTTAATTGATAAATGATAAATTACATGACTAATTAGGGAATATCAAATGCGTCTTTAATTAGTCAATTGACGAATTAAATGACGCAGGACTAACTGTATATTAGTCAAATGACGGGTATAATTCATGATTTGTCATCGCAACGGACTAATTAATGGTCAGAAATTAGTAATGTAATTTGTCATTCAGTTAGTCCTGCGTCATTTAATTCGTCAATTGACTAATTAAAGACGCATTTGATATTCCCTAATTAGTCATGTAATTTATCATTTATCAATTAACTAAAATTTAACTGATTACAAATTGAATATTTAGAGACGGAAACTATTCTTTAAACATCAAAAATTGTTGTTCATCATTTCAAAGACATTTACAGCATTTTTTCATGAATTATGAAAAAATCACTCTGCTTGACTAATTTTAATTAGTCAAATAAGACATGGATTTTTGACTAATTATCTTTTTCAGTGTAGGAAGGGAGCAAGAGTGTCCCCTTGAAGAATTCCTGCTAATGTAATAAATTCTTCGGTTGGACCATCCATGCTCTGCACCAAACCTGTTGGGTTGTCATACATTGTAGCAATGGCATAGTTGAGTAGCAAAGTCTATCCAAGCCAATTTCAATCTTGTTATCCAAATAAAATTCATCAAACATCAATATTAAAATATCTAGCTAACAACATTAACTTGGGTTTCTTCAGCTGATCAAACTTCTCCCACGTAATATCAGAAATAAAGTCCTCAGCATTAAACACCACGATTTACACTACTGCAACTTACTAAGTACTACAAAATATATAAACAATAAAATAAGCAAAATATCAATGTAAAATGCGCACACAAAATTTACGGTAAATTTTAACCAACTTTTTAACAGTTGTATTCGAGGCACGAGCCCCCAATTTTGTTATGGTCAAAGATTTAAAATGATCGAGGTTAAAATCACCTCACGGGTTCTTAAATAAAACAAAGTACAATGTATATAAAACTTTTAAAACAATTTCATGTTGGTCTAAGTTCAACTTACAAGAGTGTCTATGTTTGATTAATTTAATTACTACTTTATAGATAGATTACAGAGTCATCTGCGAAATCCGTGCGATCCTAGTATATAATCCGTGTGCCGCGTGTGCGGTATAGTCCGAAATTGTCAAATCTCAGAGATCCACAAAGATCTTGAATATAAACTTGCAGTAAAATAAGTCCCGGCATTCAGATAGCAAACGTATTTATCCAACTCATTTCTCACAAAATCCAACGGCGATTTCAACACAATAGTCCAGCAGTAACAGCAATACTCTTCTTGACTTTTATAAGATATTTTGTATCAGAAGCTGGAATGTAAATTATCCTCTCTGATAAATATAAAACACATAGGCCGTCGTTAATTCTCAAAATCGATTCTCCAATATATCGCTAACTCTAAAATGATCTTTAATATATCTCTAACTCCAAAGTGATCTTCAACATATCGCTAACTCCAAATCAAAGTTTTTTCTTCATTCATCGGTATAACTCCACTAAAACAAAATCTAGCTATTCATCCACACACAACAAAGTTAATTCTACTTCTGCCCACAAATCACACGGCCTGGGGGCATTAAAGTCTCTACATTTGCACAAAATTTCCCCCAATGTTGTCATTTACACATTTTAGCACACTGGGAATTCCCACGAGTTCATTTATAATATGTAAGCTAAATATGGGATTCCAAAAGTACCGTGATTAAAGATGATCTAATTAATGATCTAATTATGGAAATTCCCATAATCATCTTCATCTGATTGGTTCATGCAATCAATTGCCTATTTTTACAGAATTGGAAATCACCATTAAATTGCAAAATATCATCTGTCAGAAAAAAATCCTTTTCTGTGGCAATTAAAGATGTCAATAATCAAGTTTCTTTTAATTAAATAATTAATTAACCAATAAAGCAATAATAATTCAGGTTCACATAACACTGTAAAAGCACATTTATGGGAAATATTTATAAATAGATACTTGTCGAATTTTAGTAAATGAACAAATCCATGTTTTCCATACAAATGGGAAAATATAATGAAAAAAACCCAATAATATTATTGAAAAAGAGCAGGATTTTCCCTTTTAATTTCTGTAATCTTACAGTAATATTTACGGTGTACTATTATAAGATGCGATTTCAATCTTCTTATATAAATGTCAAACAGTTGCTTCGAATCAAGGACAAACAGAGGAGGAACCAATTGCAACAACCAACATCCATTCTACTGTCAACAGAGACCCAGAATGGTTTCGCTTCCCGGATGTTTTCAGATTTGTCAGCATTTTGTTAAGGTGTGACAGCACTGAAAACGTTAATTAGTCAAAAAACATGTCTTATTTGACTAATTAAAATTAGTCATGCAGAGTGATTTTTTCATAATTCATGAAAAAATGCTGTAAATGTCTTTGAAATGTTGAAAAACAATTTTTAGTGTTTAAAAATAGTTTCCATCTCTAAATTTTCAATTTGTAATCAGTTAATTATTAGTTAATAGATAATTGATCAATTACAGGACTAATTAGTGATTATCAAATGCGTCTTTAATTAGTCCATTGACTCATTGAATGACGCAGGACTAACTGTATTTAGTCACAATGACTTATATAATTCATGATTTGTCATTGCAACGGACTAATTGATGGTAAATATCCATCAGAAATTTAATTTAATTCGTCATTCAGTAAGTCCTGCGTCATTCAATTAGTCAATCGACCAATTATAGACGCATTTGATATTTACTAATTAGTCCTGTAATTAATCATTTATCAATTAACTAATAATAATCAAATTACAAATTGAATATTTAGAGATGGAAACTATTTTTTAAACATCAAACATTGTTTTTCAATATTTCAAAGACAATTACAGCACTTTTTCATGAATTATGAAAAAATCACTGTGCATTACTAATTTTAATTAGTCAAATAAGACATGTTTTTTGACTAATTACCGTTTTCAGTGAGATCTCCATTTCAAGTGAATCATGTGTTTGATAGTAGGTATAATAATCTAATTTCTGCCCTCTCCTACTTACGGTGTAAGATTTTGTTGTAGTGGATATTGGCTGACTATACTGTATTATGAGGGCAGCAAGTCGTTTCATACACTGTATGTTGGTGCGTGGAAAAGGAGATAAAACCATTTTCCACTGATTATTTTGAATATTAGAGGTTTATAATACTGTTTTAATGCCACTCTTATTTATTTTTGAGCATAAAAAGGGATTTTTGGAACTCATTATGGGCGTCATTTTGGATTTGGAAAATGATATGAACATCTTTTACAGAAATTTGGGCTGTTATAATATTTAAAGCCATTTTTTATTGATTGATTTCAGTGTTGTTTTAATTCATTTTGAGGGACAAAAGTATGTTTTGCCGGCCATTTTTGACCTCATTATGGGCACCCTATTGGATTCGAAAGATTAAATGAACACCCTTTGAAGAAATTAGGATCTTTTCTAATCCTCAAAGCCATTTTCCATTGATTTTTTGGGGGATAATTTATGTTTTTTAAATATAGAATTTGGTAGCCATTTTGGACGTCATTATGTGCGCCATATTGGATTTGATAGATGTTAAGAGAATTTCGATATGTTCCAATCCTTAATGCCAATTTCTATTGGTTATCATGGTTATGTTGAATTTTTCATGTTTTCCAAACCTTCTCTTGGCGCAGTCAACCGTGACCAGGAGATTTAATCGCTTACTCTATTACATATACACATTTCATATGATCACTCAACTTAAGCGATGGAGTGACCTTGACCCAGGCGTTGTCGAATCAAATTTGACCTAAAATCGCGTTTTCCTACCCATTTGTGTACGTTAGAGGTTGATCACATTCGGAGCTTAATTTCACACGTAACTAGATTACCTATCGGATTTGACCAAAAGCAACATAAGTTTCAAGATATTTCCCTCATAAATCGACCTTTACATGAAAAAGTGGTACAAAATATTTTATTCCAACTTTAGGAGGAACCGTGTATATATAATTTGACTCTTTTTCTAGAGTGGCACGGTAAAAATAGCTAAATCAATTTATATCCAAGAACATCCTTTGTAATATATCTAAATTTGGTGAAATTTGAGCCAGAAGTGGCGAAGAAATGAGTATTTTTTGATACTTTCAAATTGTTGGTTGTCTAAATAAAAGTGACTTGCGTTTCACTTGTTTGAAGATGTACGATTTTTTTCATAATATCTCATATTTTTTCTTATTTTTTAATAGAATAAGGATAGCATATCCAATTTGATATTCCGACGTGTTCTAGTCCCAAATATCATGTTTTTCACAGTCTTGATTGTCGCGTCCAGCACAGGAAATGCCATAAACAAGATTATTGTTTCTTCTTCGAAGTTTTGTCCTTAACGTGAACAACCCTCCAACTGAACAACCCTCCCACGGATCGGAGGGTGTTAGATGGCTTAAAAGAAGTACTAATACCAAAGGATTTGTAAGTATTTTTTAGTCTTTCAGACAAACCAGCGACATATGGGATGGTCACATGTTCGAAGGATTGAGAGTTATTTCCTTTGGCGGAGGATGTAGACTGTGGAGGCTGTTTCTTATTTTGTGCTTTGGTGAAGGCCCAGTCTGTCACGTGATCAATCAGTGGCCTGACGAAGTTTGGTGGTACCAAATGCATCGTAGCCGTAAGTGCTATATTTTTATTTCCAGTATTTGATTTATTTTGATCATATTTGAAGCTTAACTGGATGACTAATCTTCACCAATATGTTATGGAAAACATTATTGTTGGAAGCACGTGGTAATGTTACTACTTGGCATATTTCTGGCTATTGGTCAAGCGTAGTTGACTGAAATGCTTTCGTTACTGAATTGTTATTCATTATAGAACCTATTGGGATATTTTGCAATCCGTAAAAATTCTTTAGTGTTTACAAGAGCGAAAACAAAAGCAAAGAAGTCGTTTGCTTTTGCGGTTGTTCGTAGAAGCCAATACTACGAAGCTTTATTTGTATCATTTCGAGTTGCGACTTTTCGACATATTTATAGCGAAACTTCGGGTTATAAATTCATAATGTGAAATTTTGGCCTATTCGTAAGGCGAAATTTTGGGTCGCAACCCGAAATTTGACAAGGACGAAATTTCGCAGTAATCACACTTTTCACGATATTGCCCATCTACATCGCTGACGTAATAATACAGCCATACTGTATTTAGCTATCGTTTTCATTAGAAACACATTCGGCAGAATGATTTTCATAGTACCGCTTTATTTTATCCTCATGGACATGACTTCCAGGGTTTTGTTTTGGAACAAGTTTAAAACATCATAAAATATTTTTAAGCTTAGGGTTGTAATTCAAGCTACCTTGGTACATAGATTACTACTCAGCGGTCCGCAAAACTATTTTCTGAAGGGCGAAATATCGACTTACTCTAACACGAATTTTCGCCACACGCAAGGGTAAATTTCGTGATACGTATGGCAAAATTCGTGTTACGTATGTCGAAAACTCGGGTTTCAAATCGAAATTTCGGGTCGCCACTCGAAATTTCACCCCACAAGTCGCAACCAGAAACGATACAAATAAAGTTTCGTACAATACACTATAACCTACTTTGATTGACAGGTCCCTTTTTTTGTTAAGTAAGACAAAATCGAGACCCCTTTTGTAATTTTCGATTTTGTAACTATTGTTAATTAAAGCCTTTGTATTTTAATAAGATATTTTACAACAGGTTTGAACTCACCACTGTTTGAACACTAATAATATATAGCCATTTATAGCCAACAGGCACATTATTGGTGGTGCTATTTCTATGAATCAAGTTTCCAGGTTTTGAAAATCTATGACCCTTAGTTTTGACATTTGAAACATGGATTAAGTAAAGGAGACCATAAACAAATTTAATTTATTGTTAAATTCAAATAACAAATAATTAATTTATGCAGATATGCACAAAATTAATTTCAAAAAATGAATAGCTCCATAATGAAATCTCAAAATATGGGCTAAAATGATGTATTCTGATCTAAAATGAGCATTTTTAAAGATAAAATGTGAAATTAAATTGTGGAAACAAATATGACAGTTCAACACATAATTCCAGAACTAATTTGAACACTGTTAAGGGCCTGCATTTATTGTAACAGTGCATTTTTGTCAAAAAAATAAATAAATGAACCCATCAAACAGCGGTGAATTAAGGTATTGTTAACAATCCTACATTCTTCTTTTTTACACATTGGAGAATTGTGTTTATTAACCATTCACTTATCCAATCGATGCAAATAAAGAGCATTGATTTCACTGTTTCTATAAATATTGAATCTGCATATTATTTGATATAAAGCGTGATTTATCACACCTAAATGCTTCCGATTAAATTATATTGTACTCTAGACTAATATAAAAATCAATGGATAAAATATATACAACCTGCTTAGGAAAATTCGAATCATAACTATTTTTTAATCATGAAAAGATAAGTTAGTAGTTTCCCCTGCATTTGCTTGTTGATTTTTCTTCAATTATTCACTGTCACGAATGAAATTCGCAAATATTTTTACATAATTCATATTAAAGGTTAATTGTCAGTCAAAAAACAACAACAACAACAACAACAACAACAACAACAAAAAAACAATGTAAAATTCATTAATTTTCGCATGAAATGCAAAATATTTCATCACAGCGAGGGCCAAGCGATTCAAAGCGCAAGATCTTAGCTCCATGCACGTTGGTGGCATCAGATGACCCGTCGTGACAAAAGGTGCTGGTCATCGAAATCTTGATGCCTGGTTATCGCAATACAAATCGCAGGCAAGTATGAAGAGCCAATATTAGGTTCATCACATCAACGTATTTTGTCCTCTTTTTATTTTTTCAATTTACAACCCGTACAGGGAAAATATATATATTTCAAATTTCACCTATGTGAGTATCATATTTTACTAGCAGAATCGATCCAACTGACGACGTTTTATCTTCTCAAACAAAATTGATGTAAGGGTTAAAATTAGTTTTGCTTAAAAAGGCTCAAAATCTTTTTTATAGAAAATGCCATATAATGCTTCTTTTTTATCAACAGCAAAACAATCCACATGCATTGTATTGGTAAAACCCCAAATTTTTATACCCCATTTGTTTTCACCGTTTTCAGATAAGAGTTCAAAGTAAGCCTTTTCAGCAGGTCACGTTTAAAAAAACAAAATCTTTTTTTTTCTCGTTTGGTGAGACTTGGATTTTAGAATAAGCACAATGTGGTCGTTAACAGAGTCGCTACGGCTTGACTGAATGCGCTAATTTGATTTGTTTTGCCCGTAAGTCCCTTAATAATGTTGTGTTTTTAATATTAGTTCAGCATAATGTAATTATTGCACTTATAAAGATATACATTTTGTTTAATTCCAGATTGGAGAAGTCATGCTGAGCAAATCCAGAAACTGACCTTAAATTTAGGCTCTCCCAATATCGGAATGATGACCAGTCCACTGAATTTAACAATAATTTCATTCCTCAAAGTTACGAATATCATGAAGTATGAATACGTCATAGGTCGGAGTTAGTAAAGATCAAATAATTGCTATCATGTCAGCGCGTTTTCAGCTGCTTGACATAGTGTCCATGGGATGGATCAGAGTGCGAAACGTCCCGGGTAAAAATCCTTTATTTTTGATATACAGATATCCGAGGAGATTTTTGAAACGAAGAAGCGGCCAAAACTAATAAGGTTTTGAACTCTTCTATTCTCAACAATCAACTCTTGCACTCAGTGCTTTATTGTCGATTCATGTTTTCCCATCTAGTTGTCTTATTCGGTTTATTTATCCTGTTGTTTCTTTCTTCTTATTCTATTTTGAACTCTTCTATTCTCAACTATCAACTCTTGCCATCAGTGCTTTATTGTCGATTCTTGTTTTTCCTTCTATTCCTTCTATTCCGTTTATTTGTCCTGTTGTTTTTAACTTTCTTCTTATTCTTCTTTATTCTGATTTTTCTTTTTTTCTTGATCTTCTTATTTTTTTTCTTCTTTGGCGTGGTCTGATGGAAGCTGTTTCCACCGCCACTTAGTCCTGAAACAGAGATGAAAACTAATTATCGTCGTAGTTTGATTGACAACTTCTTACTTGCTGAATTCTTACGTAGCCATGTTGACGAATGTTTTGAGTGCATTGTATTTTCTCACGCAGTGAGTCTGTCTTAGATTTTACCAAGTATCTCTTCAACATCAAATCTCTTTCTATATGTACACAAGACCTTAGAGATGTATTGGACCTTGAAAGCTGTTAAGAGACTGCCTTGTGTAAATAAATACCACTAAAAATCATATGGCAATTATATGTAGCCAACATTCAGGTGCGAGAAAAGTGGCTTAGTTTATTATTTTTTATGCATAGAAAATCGGCACAGACTGTCGTTTCGACGATGCTCATGAATATTCATTAATTTGAGACACAAATTTAAAAAGGCTCATAAACTCATCCAAGTAGATCATAACTCAAAACAATGTTGTACATAGATGTAGAAATGTTGTTAAAACATCCTGAAATCCAAAATGATTAAAATGTTGCGAAATATATGTAATTTTTTTTGTAATTTCTACAGTGGTTATTTTATCCGAGTGAGGTCAAATTTAGTCTTTGCGTTTTGCTTAAAATCTGCGGTTCTGGACTTAATATATTTTAGCCATTTGGTCAATAGCAAGCGACAACATTTCTTTATCAGGATTGCTAAACATTTTGCGATATTTCTTTGTAAAACACTGTACCCGTAATAGAATATGATGCTTGGTCCCATGAGGCCGCCATGAGGTCAAATAAGACATCAAATGTCTACGTAAAACATCACGTAACCCCGGAAGCGAAAGATTAAGCGGCACTCGCTTATTGTTAGATATATATTGTCAGAAACCAACGTTAACTTTACACAGCGTTCCGTGGTGTAGCGGTCAGGCTGTCTGTCTTTTGAATCCCAGGTCCCAGGTTCGAGTCCTATCGTCGCTTTATTTTTTATTTATTTTTTTTAGCCAAGTATTATTTTTTCCCATCGTATTAGAATGATTTTCCTTCAATAAATTACTTTTACAAAGGAGTTAATTTAGATAAACATGATGAAAACTGTACAATTTCCTTGCCCGTAAACGAACATGTGTAAACAGTGCAATGCATGCCAGTCACCAGTCACTGCTTTCCACGTGTTAAATGACGTCATATTTGCCTAAATAGCCCCAGACCTTCGAAACGTGTGACTTGTCGTTTACGATGTTCGCTGTGTATATCGGGATAATGTGATGACCGACATTGTGTCCCTTTCGAACGTTTAGTTGTAATGAATTTTCCCTCGATTTATTTACTGTTTTAAAAGTCTTACAGGTATGATATATTTTTCAAATTTCATATATATGATGTCTGATATCTCATCTTGCAGTTCGTATAAGCCATTTTACATAAAATTTTGTAAAACACGCTACACATAACCAGATTTGACCTCATGATTTTTAAAGCTTAAAATTGATTTTTTTTTTAAATGTAATGAAATGAAAAATTTTAATCTCCACTGTCAAAAATAGGCTTATCTTATTGAAAAAACACTAAATAGTTTCATCCACATCTTTATTTTCTATTTGCACTAACTCCCTTGTGATTATAGCGGTTCGATGTTCGAACTATCCGACAGGTCACGTCAATATTTTCAGACACCCTTTTCAATGACTCATATAATTTAATATATTAGAAACAAAACATACAGGTATCAACATTATA
>JXSR01S012203.1:11453-21622 GCA_000969725.1 Ophiothrix spiculata | reverse complement strand
AGTTTGGGATGGGGACCATGAAAAGTGTTTTGTCATCCGTTTGTGTATCTGGGATGCTAATCCACCCACCTTTTCCCAGTTACTGCTTCAATGAGAGGCCTGGGGATTACTCAAGTATAATGCTCCAGGCATAGCGTAGCCACAATTGTTCAAAACACCCCCTAAAGGTTTATTTTTTCTGAAGCAAAAATATATTCTTTTCCCCTATCTCCACTCAGTTTTAACCCTAGAGTTTGAAAGGTATACCCTATTTCTTGAAAATGGATACTATTGATACCCTAAATGGTGTCACCTGATTCAACCTTCTGTCCTCAAAACAACGCTAATTCACCTTTTTCTTGGTCACACTATGTCTGCAGCAATATACTTGAGTCCCCCCCCCCTCCCCCGGATGAGAAGGTAATGGCGGGGAACTATCCTTTAGTAGGGCCGTGACTTCTATTCCGAGCCAATGGACCGGCGACTGATCTATTACTTGAATTTGTATACTCGCCATTCAACCCGTACAAATCAAACGCTTCACTATAGCAAATGTATAGTGACAACGCAACGACTGTAAAAGAGATGTACATCACTTGGCGGAATGTCGTAAACAACTTCAGATTAACGCGCATATAACAATAGGGACAACCCTATTATGTGCATAATGAGGTTATTTTGTGACGTAGCATGGTGCATTATTTACATATATGTCCGATTTGTTACAATAGTCAGTTTCAATTCCCGATTTTCTCTGTTCCCGGGTTACGTGATCAAAACTCAACAATGTATGAATAATCAATAGCTATTGTATTGACCTTGTTTATTTTGGATCTACTGAACTGAATCAAGCTGTTACGTGTGGTTGAATTGAGCAATAAAAATGGCCGAAGTGACCATAAGTGTTAGATAAGTCAATTTATGATAAAATGGCCGACCCGACAAGCGTCAGATAGGCCATTTTCATTTTGGTTAATTTTCAAAGTCGCATTTTTAAAACAATGCTCACAATAGGTGCCTCTTAGTCTAAGGAACTGATTTATTCAATAATCTCAATTTCGCCATTTTGTTACTTATGCCATTATTTTATTAGGGTGACGTTATATAGATATGACAGAGACGTTTGCCGATTTAACTTTCCAAGTAGTGCATTTAATTTTATTATCTTATGTCAAAAAAAAAAAATTATTACATAACATTTACTATTGGAAACATCTATTGATCCAACTGTTTGATGTCACCGAGAAGACCCTGCAAATTTTACATTATGATATTGAAATTATGTATTCAATTCTGGTGGTAGTTGGTTTAGAAAGGTGTCAAGGGGAGAATTCATTCATGAATAACTTGTAAAAAGTTGTCAGTTTTGGTAATCGATGTACATGTATGCCAATTACCGAAACAGTGCACGTTATTCGTATTGGGCTATATACGGTGATGTGTGACTGAGGTTTAAGGGGTTTGCACAGAGATTCAAATCCTCCATTGATTTTCTTAAAACTTAAGTATTTGACAGATTTTTTTATGCTGATAACGAAACTGAAATTTAAAACAATATAGGTCACTGTGCTCGTTTTTGAGATACAGGCATTTCAAAAAGTACATATTTTCCCCCCAAAATCTTTCCTCACCTATCTACAAGGAAGGGGATCCTATGGACTCCAGCAACTATATGCCAATTTCTGTCATTCCAGCATGTATGAAAATATTCGAAAAATTAGTCCATACCCAATCATATAGGTTTATTGATGATAATAATATTTTGATCCAGAACCAATCGGGCTTCAGACCTAAGCATTCCACTCAAACCTGTCTCATAGATGTCACTGACTACCTCTTGAATAACATGAGCCAAGGCCTTTATACAGGTGCAGTCTTTCTTGACCTTAAAAAGGCCTTCGACAAGGTCCACCATCGAGTCCTTATTCAAAAGCTTAAGAACATAGGGATGCTTGGCCTGGAGCTCGAGTGGTTTTCGTCATATTTGAATGATGGTTTTAAAATAACTAAAGTTGGGAACAATTTTTCTACCAAATCTCCTGTCAACTTCGGGGTTCCCCAGGGTCAATTTTAGGCCCCTTGTTATTTACAATATACATTAATGACCTTTCAAACTACCTCAGAAATGAAAATTCAAGGGTGCACTTATACGCTGATGACACCGCAATTTTTGTTAAAGGCAAAACAGTAGATGGGATCAATTCTACCTTAATCTCTGAACTTCGACATGTGTCCAAATGGCTAAGAAATTTTTTTTTGACCTTAAATGTGAAAAAAAACTAAGTCCATATTGTTTGCTACACAACGTAAACTAGCCAATACAAATGAGTTTCTCCAGCTGTTCACAAAAATGACCTCATTGAAAATGTGAGCTCTTTCAAATATCTTTTTTGGCTTGACCCCTCCCTCACATGGAGTGTAAATACTGATAAGTTGGCTTCCAAAATAAATAAACGTGTTGGTCTTATTAGGCGTATTCGCAATGTCCTCTCAAAACACACACTTAACTTGCTTTATAAATCTCTTATTATCCCACACTTTGCCTATTGCGATGTTGTTTGGGGGAATGCAGGCCAGACTCTGTTATCCAGGTTTGACAAGCTTAAAAATGCAGCTGGTAAAATCATCCTTGGCCTTCCTCGTAGATACCCCACACATATTCTGCTCAGCACGCTAGGTTGGCAGAATCTTCATGATTGCCGCACCACCCATCTCAAAAATCTGGCATGCACTCCCCCGTCCAACTTATGAAATATTTTTAACCGCGTCAATCAGCCTCATGACCACTCAACTCGTTCATCTACCAAGGGAAACCTTGTCCCACCTCCATGTAAAAACAACTCTGATAAACAAAAATTTAAATCTAGAGGGGTCGCTACTTTCAATGATCTTCTCTAGGTGGCCAAATTTCCACTTCCTCCCAATGTTAATGCATTTAAGAGAACTATCTCCACTTAACATTGTATGCCTCTAGATACACTTGATGCAATTTCACTATTATGTTTTTAAAGGGATCTCGATCAGCTGGACTGACTTCTACTTTTATAACTGTATATTTATATAACTCATTGTGCAATCTTAAATGTTTTTATATGTATGTAGTTCATTGTTTTTAATTTATGATTTTTATATATTATGTTTGACCCTTGGGCACCCCTGAAAAACAGTGATTTCACTGATGGGGTTTCCCCCAGGCAAAATAAGAATTAAATAAATAAATAAAAATAAATAAAAATCACCCAATTTACCTTACAAAGTATAGGGAAAGCTCCAAAAGGTAGATCATTATATATGTGCTTGTAAAATAGTGAAGGCTCCATTGATTTTTTTTTAAATTTTACATTATGTTAAAGCACTTTTTGCGTTCTTCAGAGTACTGAAATAAAAAAAATGTGGTCACCGTGTTCGTTTTTAAGATAAATGACAACAACTGGCATTTTTTAATACAATTTAAAACAGGGTGCATTGAAATTTGCGGACGCAAAACGGATGCAAACAATTTTTTTTGATTTTTTACTATTTATATAAAAATCGTTATCCCACAGTCGTAAGCAACTGCATCTCTGAGAAAACCCCTTAAGATATGCAGACGGTGCTTGCGACTGTCTAAAACTTGTGTACATTTAATCAGAAAATTCTTCAAAAAAGGTCAAATTCAGCATTTTCCAGATCGCCGCTTTTTACATAATGAAATCAAAAATGACATATCAAACTAAAGCGATCATGTGACTATTTTTTGTATCTACTTATATACGGGTAAATCCAGACTGACGCATGAAAAATTCCCTTTTCGGTCCTTTCAAGAGCAAGGTATCGGTATGAGCAAGGTATCGGTAGGATCTTAGGTCTGGTTTTTAAGCCTCGTGACACCTACAATTGGAAAGGCATATGGATTGGAAAGTTTCTAAAATTCATCGAAACATGGTTTGTCGACCCGCCAAATGTAGGAAAACACTTTTAGGTGAGTAGTATGTATTTAGCTGTTTGCAACACAGCAGCAACTTCACACAGATATGTCAAATGGGTGTGGCCCTGGATCTATGTAATTACAACTGGAGTCCTAGTAAAATCTGTATGGAGGTTTCTCACCTAATTTATTTTATATAATATTATTATATTGCTATATAATTCTCATTACAATCATGTTTAGTTTTTATCAGTATGGGAAATTTGTTTTCACTTCCTTATTGGAATTTTCTGACATTTGTCGTACATATATTAAATGTTAATATTTTCTACGTTGGCATTTTTCCTACTAATTTTTGGCTCAAAGTTTCAGTCTAATTAAATTTGTCTTTACTTATAAATATTTCATCTACCAAAGGTTCAGTAACCCTCGTCGACCAAAGCTTTAAGAAGTTCTAAACATCGGTTTTTTGCTAATAAATAAATGAAATGATAATTTTAATATTATGTCCTGTAGTTAAAGCTTCATAGCATGTAATTTTTTTCATAAATACGACTTTCCTAATGAGGGGCTGGAGTTTGTGGGTTTATGGTTACCACCCCTACTATCCACGGACCTTGACGGCTTACCATACCCCATGAGGGTATCCCTGGGTCACTTCGTTTGCGTTTTGCAACTAATGTCTTATTTGACTAATTAAAAATTAGTCATGCAGAGTGATTTTTTCATAATTTATTAAAAAATGCAACAATTTTTGGTGTTTAATAAATAGTTTCCATCTCTAAATATTCAATTTGTAATCAGTAAATGATTAGTTAATTGATAAAATGATAAATTACAAGACTAATTAGTGAATATCAAATGTGTCTTTAATTAGTCAATTGACTAACTGAATGACGCAGGACTAACTGTATTTACTCAAAATGACTAATATAATTCATGATTTGTCATCGCAACGGACTAATTAATGGTAAATATGTATCAGAAATTAGTAATTTAATTCGTCATTCAGTTAGTCCTGCGTCATTTATTAAAGTTAGTCAATTGACTAATTAAAGACGCATTTGATATTTACTTATTAGTCATGTAATTAATCATTTATCAACTTCTAAAATTGTTATTCAACATTTCAAAGAGATTTACAGCATTTTTTCATGAATTATGAAAAATCACTCTGATTATTCAAATAAGACGTGTTTTTATGGATAGCGGCTTGCGCCAAAAAACTTCCAAGTTAATACGTGTTACCTTAAACGTTCAAAGCACCTTTTGGACGTTTAAGACACGTTCTTGGACGTCCACCACATATTTTTAAACGTGCAAAACGTATTCTTAGACATATAAGGCTTAATCTTAAAAGTCTTAGGCGTATTGTTAAGTGCTCAAGATGTATTCTTAAACGTCTTAGATTTTAAACGTCTTTCACGTTTAGAACGTCTAAGAAAATTCAACTCTATTCAAAAATCATTGCTTTAGTGATGGACGTAAAGTACGGCTTTACAATTTTACTCAAATATGTATGGTTTTTAATTCAGGGCAAACATTGTGCGTTTTGACCTTGATAATATTAAAAGCATGTCTGATGGAGAGAATTAATTATCAAAGGCCTGCGCCTGGTATGTATTGGTATTATTAACAGATTGGCTTACTGAAACTCAATTAGTTGTTGCGATGTGTCTTGTCTGGTCAAACGAGATCAGAATTTGTTTGCATCGAGCAGACATGAAAACTACCTACTTCTATATTATTATATCTTCTTGTCCTACTTCTTCATTGCATCCCTACCAGTGCAGTACTTCTGGTTCTAAATGGGGGCAGAACCTGAATTAGATAAGATCTATGATAGATTTGGTCAATATCTTAACAGTTTTCAAGAAGGTGTATAAAGAATTGGTCGAACTTGTTTCATCTAAACTTATCAACTTTTACTTTCCCACCGATTTATTTGAAGTTAACTAACATTTAATATTAAGGTGGATGTCAAATTCAAGCTAATGCTAAGTTCTCATCATAACACTTATGAATTACATGTACTGTACCATGAATATTTAAATATCGTCCAACACTATGTCAAAATTCTTGGACGTTTAAAACAAAAAACACCGTTAAACATCTTGTACGCTCTAGAATATATCTTCGTCGTCCAAGAGCATACCTTTAATGTCCAAAATGAGTTTCTTGGACGGCCAAGAGCATATTTAAACGTCTAAGATGTGTTTTAAACGTGTAAGGTATCACGTCCTATTTTGGACGTTTTTTGGCAATAACGGCCTTCCATATGTTTTTGACTAATTAACGTTTTCAGTGTAGAAATGGAATTCAACCAATGGCAGATATTGTAACCTTAAGAATCTTAAGATATCTATGATGATGATGATTGCTGCCAAGGTGGGAAACATATCAGTTGCTGATTTTGTGGGCGCGTGTGGTCTAGTGGAACAGCACAGGACTCATAATCAGTAGGTTGTGAGTTCGAGCCCCTGTAGAACCAACGTGATGTGAACTTGGGCAAATCACTTTATCACACTTGCCTCATCGGCCCCAGCGTAAGTTGGGGAGCCGTATGGAGAATATTACGATTTAAGTGCAGATAGCGAGTGCCCTTCTGCCTGCTAGCACCACTAACTGATGTAATATGATTGTGACGATTTCCTGATGGCAGCGGTAATAAATGATAGGCAGCTGCGCTTTGAGATCTTGTTTAGGTTATTAGGTGCTATAAAAAAGCGTGCATATTATTATTATTATTAGTGCATTTGTCAAGGATTTGACAGGATCAGATAATTTGTGTGCTTGTTTATCCAGTTTGACACACAGGGGACAGATTAGTGTTCATTACAAAATTACAGAACGCCAGACCTGTGCAAAAATCACAAGCCACAACAGGAACTTTTCAATTGAAGTTCATACTGAATTCGTTGACTGATCAAGCGTTGATGTATTTATATTAAATGCGGTTTTACCTACTTGGTCCAGTCTAATTGTAACGACCCTGTTTATGAGCTCATTATGCGAATTCTGTATTCCAGGTCTCGCAAAACGAGAACAAAATTGGTCGCGAGATTTTGTTTTTATACGTGACCTGCTAAATAGGCTGGCTTTGAACCTATATTACCTGAAAAGGGTGAGAGCAAACGCAAATTGAAAATGTGGGTATGAAATTTTTTTCCAATAAAATGTATGTGAATTTTTCTGCTGTTGATTAAAAATGAGAATTATATGGTATTTTCTTTTAAAATCATCGATTTTAAGCCTTTTGAAACACACGAATTTGAACCCCTACATTAATCTTGTTTTAGAAGATAAAACGCCGTCAGTTGGCTCGATTTTTCTAGTAAAAATATAAAAACCTCAGAATGATGAAATTTGAAATATATATTTTGCCTGAAAGGCCTGTAAAGTGACAAAATAAGGAGAGGAAAAAATATACGCAAGGTATCTAATATCGGCTCTTCGTACTTTTCTGTAATTTGTAATGCGACAGCTGGGCATCAAAAGTTCGATAAGTTCTACCTTTGGTCACGGCGGGTCATCCACTGACGCCAGAAACCTGCATGAATCTCATGTCAGCATGGTCAGAGTTTGTTCTGACTGGCCTCGCTGCAATGGAATATTTTGTATTTCTTGCGAAATGTAATGGATTCAACATTTATTTTCCAGATTGAAAATTAACCTTTTTAGTTCTTTTATATAAATTATGCCAACAATTCTAGAATTTCATTCGTTACAGTGAATAATTGAAGAAAAACCAATACACTACGCAAAAAAAAAATGAAATTTTCAAAACGAATCCAACGGGGTTCGAACCCACGGTCCTGAGATTAAGAGTGGCTGATTGTGTATTCGACGGGTATTTAAATTTATAAACTTATATATAACTGGAATTTTCGTGGGTTCAAGTCCTGCCTTAGTCGTTTTGATATTTTTTTTTTCTTTTGCAAAGCGTGATGGTTTTTCTTCAATTTTTACCAGTCACGAATGAAATTTTTCGAATTTTTGACATGATTTATATTAAAAAACCACAAAGGTTACTTTTTATCCAGATAAATGTATGTCAATATTAACTACATTTTACATGAAATGCATTTCATTTCAACAAAGCGATCAGCCAGCGGTGCCATTCAAAACATTAGCTGTGAGCCCTGCTATAAGATCAATGCACACTGCTGACGTCAGAAGATGACCCGTTGGCACAAAAGGTAGTTGTTATCGAAATTTGGATGCCTGGTTAACGCAATGCAAATCGAAGGCAAGTATGAAGAACCGTTTTGCTCTATACTCTATAAACCTTGAAGCATGCAACAAGAAATCAGACTCTGTTACAAGATCCATAGCATATCCCTTCTATTCTTCAACATTGTGAACTGGTGGTTTTGTATTGTGTACGAGACTAGTAATGATTGATTAGGATTGATAAAGGCCGAATCACTGCGTGTCAATATTTATTTACATGAATTCTTCATATTTTTTTTGGGCTAATTTTGTTGCTAAGACATGGACAGACATTGTAAATAAATGTATTTGAATATTCAGCAAGATTTGGTACCTTGTTATGATTCGAGAAATATAGACTAATTTACTTCCCCGTATGATAATATTGGTTTTTGTGTGTTAATCGGCTACTTGTTGCATACTTCAAGGTTTACAGAGTATATAGACTCCATGAGAATCGCTTTGTGCATCTTTGCAAGGAAAAATACTTGTGTGACCTACGTGGATCATTTCCATTTATTCTTCTCTTAAAACGTAGACATATAAACATAAATATATGAAGGGCTTAACGGGTTAATAGATTTTTATTGTTTTTTAAAAAACTTTAAGCGCTTTTTATAGTCATTATGAATATGGGATAACATGATTTTTAAACGAACTATTATTTTCTGAGAGTGAATGTAGCACAGACATTTTGTACTTTTAGATGTAAATATCTTGTTCACTACTATGACGTTTGAAAAATGACAAATTTTGCCAAAATGGTTGTAGGTTATTTTAAGTGCTACTTTTGAAATCACTATAAATATTTTACTTGAGAAAATATTGTGTAAACATTTAAATGCAACTATTTTTTTTACAAATGTGGGTAAAATCGTATTTTTGATCAAAACATTCCAAAAATCTCCAAAATGTCGCATAGGACATCAATAAGACTACCTTTGTGTCAGTTAAGATATGGTCACAATAGGTCGTAAACAATGTTTATTTGACCACTTCGTAAACATTCGTGCGAAGGTCTTGCGGTGCACAGCGATATTCAAGCAGTCAATATACTACACGCCTTCTGTTAACAAACATTGCAATATTTCTGGGTCTGGCGAAGTTTGTCGAGCACTCACGGCTACGCCCGATGAGTTTGTTGCCTTCCGATTGTTTCCTTCAGTAAAACGAACACTTTGTATGTGTACATACATCTTGATCACAGTTTACTTAAAATAAATATTTTTTAGATGGCGACAATCGACCGAAATTTGAGTGATTTCTGACTCTTTGAAATATGTTATTTTGTAGAAATATTTTTTTTAATGAAAAATGAAATCACGTTTTTGAACTAAAATATTATTTTTTTGCTAGTTTTGCGACATTATTCGCTAGTTTTCTAGTATGGATTATACTTCAACAAACACGTCTGGAGCAATGGAAAATGCCAACTTTGCCCACATTTGGCCAACTTTGCTCGATAATAACGGGACCTTTTATCGTCTTTTTTCGGAATTTCAAGTAACTGAACAGCATTACAGTACACCCATAATGCAGTTCAATTTAGTGTGGATTTTTCCCGCTGAACATCCAATTAGTTCATTCATGCCCACTGAGCTGTTACTATGTATTGTGGGAAAGTCTTAAATCATCCTCTGGCTATTTGCCTAGAATGTGTTTGTGGTGTGAAGGGTAATTACCAAATGATTACGATATAAACTTATTGTAATAAATCAGATCCGTGAAAACATTGTTCGTGGAGCAGTCGTATTTGAAATGGATACAGGTGTAAGGCCCACGCTCTGACGGGCTGGGGCATTCGTAATTGGGTGAGAGCATGATTTTTGGCATTCGGTGAGAGAAAAATACAACAATTTGAGGTCCTATTGGTCTCAAAATGATGGGTCATTGAGTAAGAGCACGATATTTGGTATGAGTGAAATTTGGCATTCGATGAGAGAAAAATATAAAGATTTTAATGGGGTCTTTGGGTGACAGCACATGCAAATATAAAAAATAAGGGGGTCTACGGTGTCAGCGAAGCTGAAAAGGGGTCTTTTGAGCCTTATACATATGCGTCAACTCCAGA
>JXSR01S012202.1:101010-113180 GCA_000969725.1 Ophiothrix spiculata | reverse complement strand
GGTACAAGAGCCGTTGGATACTGTTGATCTAGCTGCCTGAAACTCAGTGCACACTTATTCCGTGATGATATATAGCCAAGCTCTTGGTATATGTGGGCCTGCAGATAGAATAACAAGAATGTAATGAAAATTAAAAGCCTTTTGATCAACTGTATTAATGTACAGAAAACTGGATATGAGATCAGATCCAAATACATATTCTCATTTATGATTAATAAAGATGTTCACTAAAAACTATCAAAGCTGTAATATGTCTACATTGCACGACTTGCGTAAACCAATGTATCTGTCTGATCCCAAGTCATGTTGCACTTTGCGATGACTGAAACACAAACTTTAGGCACAGATTACACCACATCATAAATACATCTGAAGACTAATGCATGCTGATAGTAATGGTGCACTTCTCAAAAAGGTGTCAATAGCAATGGTACACTTCTCAAAAAGGTGTCAATAGCCTCCCCCCAATTAAAGGTATTGGTCGAACTTCTTTTCGCTACTTTTCTGCCTACATTTTGTTTACATAAATCAACAAAACATATTCATAGTAATATAACCTACCAATAGGGAAAACCCTGAAATTGCGAAATATTGGAGAATATTCTTTACCAACTTTGATTTTTTCTTCAGAAAAAAAAAAGTTTTGAAAACAATGTTTCTAGTTTCAAATTTGACAAATATCTTGTTTCTACACCTGTGATGGACAAAAAAATATTTTTGATTACATTTGTTCTTTTTTAATATATATTAAATTATCTCTGGAAGCTTTGTTTGCTGTTTTAACTGATAAATCCACCTGAGGTACAAATTTTGGATTTTTTTTTTAATTTTTCAAAAATATGAAATACTGCAGATTTTTTTTAATGTAGATTTTCTTTCCTGGTTTCTTTTTCATAATTACTGTTTCTGGACTCTTGTGACAAATTAATTAAAATACATTAACTTTTTAAATTTACCTGTAGATACATGACATCTTTAACTCTATACTCTGCATCGACAGCATGAAATCCTTCTGCCACACGACTTAATAACAAGGCAGCTGACAACAGGGCTGGACATAGAAAGAGAGATTGACAAAAAGAATGATAGAAGTTGTACTCATAGTTCAATTATACACTCCTGGCAAAAAATATTTTTTTGCATATCTTACATATTTTCAATGGTTAATAACACAGTTCATAAGATTTTAATTTGGAAAAGAAAATGAATTCCAAAGACCCTATTTTGACTATAAACATCAGTTCCGTTTTGGAAATTTGAACTCAAATGACATTTTGATCTTGACTGACCTTGAACTTGGGTCAAAGGCTATCTATGGTCCAAGTTTATAACAATGTGGGGTCCGGGGTTCATGAGATATGGCCTTGAAATGGCCTTTGATGACCTCAGGACATCTTTTTGAATATTTTTGAAATTTTGCCTCAAATGACTTTTTGACCTTGACCACAACCCTCCAAAAGGCAGGCTGTGTGTGCTAAACCCAAATCCCTTCATGTCACTAAGTTCCATTACCATAGCCGTTACATTCAGGAGATATTACAAAATTTTGAATAAATTATGCAAATTAGTTCTTTATATGCATAGTTTGCCCTCAAATTGTACATAGCCCCAGTTCAGCCCCAGACCTACCCAATCACCAAATATCATCAACATACGGCATACAAGATTTGCCCCAGACAAAAATCGCAGACACCAGACTACACACAAGAAATTTAATCCGGCAATGTCTCTTCCTGAAAAATTTTCAGGTGAAACAAACAGAAATGAATTAAGCCAAACCAAAATGTCTGTCTGTCTCAAAAGCTGCTGCATGCATTTATTTAGCTAACTTTTTCCCGTTTTTGGTACCGTTTTTTCTTGGTCCTATCAGTCTCAGTCAACACCTACCTGTTTTGCGCTGCTCAGGCTCTTTGCAAGATGTATGACATGCTAGTTGAAGTTTGGCTTGTAGTAATTGCACTCTGCATTTGTCTTGTAAAGAACCTACACAATCAAATAAGGAACACATTTGCTTTAATTAAATTCAACAACAACAATTAAGAACAACAACATGCTTCGACAGCAACAGCACAAGTTTGACACATATGTGATGGCTCACCCCGAAAGGATGATATCAATTTTGATTTTTTCATTTCATCTGTTGCATCATTTTCTAAGCTTTAAAATGACACTTGTTGAAATTGATCAAGGTGATCAAATTTTACAACAGAAAATCTGTTGGAAATTCTTATTATTCTCTCTATTTTTGCTGCCTATTTTGACCTGTTTCTTAACATGTTTTCTGTCGCAAAGTCCCCCTTTTCGGGGTGAGTCATCACATATTTGCAATCTGTATAACTATGATGTCACAATCACTTATTCCACGGTCATGTAATTGCCCTTGAAACAGTAACAGTACAGGGTGTGCCAATAAAAACACAAGATTTTGTGTTATATTTTTCAGAAAGAATTGTGCCAATGGTAATACAAAGAATTATCAAATATTATATTTGGACCTTTGGTTCAAACAGTTTGCCAGCTTCAAGTTCTGTGAAGCCATTAAAATTTGAGCTGGTTCAATTTCATGATCTTATTGTAATTATCAGTAATCAAATGCAGGTTTAATTAATGTAGATAGAACAATGTCAACTGCTAATTGAAAATACCACTTAACTGCATTGTTGTTTATAAAAAAAATCATGGAGTCTCTTTGTCTAAGCGAAAAAGTAAAAAAAAGGAAACATTTGTGAAAACAACAGTTTTTGTTCTCGACAAAGATTCATTTACAAGTTCCACAGGAATGTTATATTCTGCTTCTGACTAATGGCATAATGCGACTCTTAATTCTCAAGGTATATTATTTATCTTAAAGTTATTACTGTAGCCAATCTTAGCATTGCATTCCCATTTACTCATTTACTTTTTTTTTACAATTAGGGATTGAAATACAAAACCCTTAGCCAAACTTTTAAGCTGATGCAGACTGAAAGTGCCACACAGAAAATGCTGTATAACAGGTTTCTCTAGTATCTCATGACATGGTTAGGCATCTTCATACTTGCCAACATTTGAAAACTGGAACAAATGGGCACATTTTTGTCCAAAAAGAGGAATATTTCCAATTTTCCTATATATTACTACAGGGTGACTTTTACAAAAAGAGGAACGGATTGGTAAAAATTACCTTTTTCTTTTGCCCAAAACAGGACTGTTCCTCTTAAATAGGAACAGTTGGCAAGTATGCATCTTAGGCTGTATTCACACATAATAGTAATGACTAGATTTGACTAGTGATGCACCGATAAGCCTTTTTTAACCGATACCAATTACCGATTATATGATGAAAGTATCGGCCGATACCAATACCGATTAGTTGTTCTACGATGTGGACGGATTTAAAAAGGAACCATGCACTAACACATCAATGCATTTCACTTAAAACAGGCATCCGCAAATAGCGGCGCGCGCGCCACTTGTGGCGCGCCGTACGTTCCCAAATGGCGCGCGCGCGGCACCCATAAAAAAATAAAAAAAAAAATAAAAAAAAAAAAAAAAAAAAAATTATTTGTTATTCTTAGTCACTGAGTGTGATTTTACTTCCTAATAAGGAATTTTGGCCATCCATTATGAGACGATAGATGACAGTGCGTTCAGCGTGAAACGCAGTAGAGCCGCGCGTTCAAAATCACGGCGCGATGCAGGTATACGCACACATCAGGCGCGACTAGCTTTACTGGGTTTGGAATATTTAATGTTTGAATAGGGGTGTACGTTTTTCCAATGATAATGTTTATAGTTTTTGGCAATAATTTACATCGTTTTTGGTAATATAAATGACTCAAATTTGTGACTAAGAATGAGAATAAAAGACGGCGATTTATTGTTTTGCCTGTCATCTATCGTCTCATAATGGATGGGCGTACATTATTTTTTCGTAATGGGCACCCCCTGCGGGGGCACCCATTACTCAAAATAATGTACGCCCATCCATTATGAGACGATAGATGACAGGCAAAACAAAAAATCTTATCTTTTATTCTCTAAATAAAATTGACCAAACATAAACACAAGATGAACTCCCATTGATCTTAAATATCCAAATAACTGACCACCATAATTATCATAGGCCTATATACCTGCATCATTACGACATCCAGATTTTGCATCGAACATACCGCAATACAATGTTTTCCACGAAAAAACATGCTCAGAAAGCCATTCTTTTCCACTCAAAAAAGGCTAAAAACCAGGAGCTTCCGGGGGCTCCGCCCCCTGGTCCCCTGCCAGGAGCTTTGCCCCTGGTACCCACCAGGGACCCTAAGGCAGGCCCCTGGACCCCACCCGTAAGACGCTCCGCTCGCTACGCTGCTATTGGAATGTGGCACTTCGGATTTTTATTAATTGCGAGTTGGCACTTCGCAAAATGTAATTGAGAATGCCTGACTTAAAGCAATGATTTTATGAACAGTTAATAGAAATCCTGTTTGTAATGGTGTAAATGCTTGGAAGTAAAATGCAAGTTTTTACATTATAAAATCTAAATTTTGTAATTGTACGTTGTATTCTATTTTTGTTTCCATCAAATTTGCGTTTTTCTCTGTTTTTTCTGCATAATAGTCTTAATTAGCTAATTATCGGTTTATATTATTGGTAATTTGGTGTTTTTTACCGATACCGATTCAGAACCGATAACGCAAATATCGGTCTCGATATATCGGTTACCGATAAAATCGGTGCAACCCTAGATTTGACCGGCTCTAGGGCGAGACAACTTAGCAGTTGCGTTCACACTGGGACACGACTTGCGCATTAAAACTAGTGGCGCATCACTTTTGGTCACGAGCGAGACATTTTCTACAATTGCGTTCACACTGGGAATTTGCTTGTGAGCTGCTCACGTGCGATAAATATTATTAGTTATCCCCTGTTTGTTCATGCAATACGAGAAAATATTAATGGTTTGGGTTCGTATCATACGAGGCTGAAAGCCGAGTGTGATACGAACCCAAACCATTAATATTTTTCGTATTGCATAAGAACAAACAGGGGATAACGAATTTATCATTCAGTTCACATGAGTAGAAACAAAAAAATAAATATATTACAACATAAGCTTACTTGATATTTCTGGCACTGAAACTCCTTCGAGTGTAAATTTCGGATACTCGGAACTTGGGCTTGGCCATCATTTTTGGCCATCGTCACATTTCATGCAAATATTAAAGAAACGCACGGATTGCTTTCTTATTAACTATTGGAACAGATTCCTGCTTCTATCTCTGTATTTCTTCATGAGAATACAGACAAAACGCCCGGTGTTTTGGGCTCACTTGTTTGTTGACAATCGAGTCCATTTTCAACAAGTTACCGTAGTAAATTTCCGATTTCACTGGAGCACCGGTATTTTGATCCATCTCTTACACCGACAACATAACATACGCCTAGTTCGTATTGCGTAGTTATTTAACGGTGCGCGCAAATTAATTATTGTAACAGAGCTGTGTAATACGAAATTTCGTATTACCCTTCTGGCAAATTTAACAGGGTAATATGAAAATATCTTTTATTGCTTGAAAATGACAATTGACTAATGATATTACAGTATTTGTATCTACTGAATGATAAAGTTATATATAGTCATGACCGAATTCTTCTGTGTGAACATGTCCTTGGTGTCAGCTGTGTAGTGAACTTACCACAAGCCAATATAACAGGCACAACTTTTTCTAGGATATCCTGACCATGCTTAGGCATCTTTAAAGTCAGCTGTGTAGAGAAAATAAAGAGAATAAGTCAATGTTCTGAGAGACTTTAGTTCTGACTAAACTCTTTTTAAACACATATTGATATTGGCGGATCTAGTACCAATCTGCCCTTGGGCCGATAAGGCATTTGCACAAAAGAAAACATGCATGAACCCGTAATTAAGATTGAAGTACCCAAAACTGTAGGCCCTATCAATGAAACAAGCTCCCTGAAACATATGTTTGTTATATTCAAATAATAGAGCTCCTACACAGTTTGTGCATACCGTATAGTTCCTGTTAAATGTCCACTCCCATTTTTTTTTCAAAAAAATCATCAATTTTTAAGCCTTTACTTACGTTATTAAGCTAACCATTCTTGAGGGTTATAGCAGATAGATCCCGGAAGTTAATAAAAGAGGTGGCAATCCCGGAATAAATAAAAAAACCTTTTCATTATACTTCCGGGTTGCCGTGACCTTATGAGGTCACAATCTCGGAAATAAAGCAAAACTTTTTCACCACTTACAGGTTTTCCAAACAGATAAATTGACATCATTTTTCAGCTTACATACCAAATTTGTGCACTTATGATGTAATCTTGAGTTAACAATTGGTCTCTAATAAACACCCCCTTTCGTAAAATGCAACGTAATTTACAATTAAATCACCTAATATGCTTGTTCTTGACGATCATGATAATTGGTCAATTTTTCTCAGTTACAAGAAGTTGGTTCAGCAATTGCAAATCACATCCCAACTGTGTAAAATTCAGTGCCGTGTATGGTTGCGTATGGTGTAGAGCACACTTTGACAACACATTTAGGGAGAACTTCAAAACTCAACCAGCGATTGACCGGTGGTGCTGGTTCTGGTCGGTTTCTACTGCTCTGGACAATGACAACCGCCCTAAAATGACGGTTAAGGGCTGTCAGCCACCGGTTGAGTTTTGAAGTTGCCCCTTAATAAGTAAAAAACCTGCAAAATAGGGAGCGTATAAAATACATGTTGTTTGTTGAAATCATAAATTGTATATAAAAGGGAATCAATACACATTCTGACCAATTTGATAACCATACGGGAATACCTAATTGTTGTTATTCAGCCCTGAATTTATTTTCTAGTTTCAATTTTGGGATTCTATGTTTAAATGACCATAAATACCACATAATGAGAGGTATGCAACAAAGCTAGTGCTCAAATTATAGAGCAAAGAGTAAGCTTTAAAATGACACCAATTTCATATGTACTGTGTCCTTCATATGGAAGATACATAAACATAAAGTTTGTGAATTCTAAAGTATTTCTTTATTTACTAGAAACGCCCAGGCATCTTCTCAGAGTGAAAGTTATTATATCTCACGCATTTTCTGGGTATGGGCGACAATTGCCAGAGGATATAATGAGTATAATAAGGCTTACATAACTCATTTCCAAAATGATCATTGCGATTTACAACAAAGAAAAAACAATTCCTATCTCTGCACCAATGGCTAAGCCAAAAGAGCAATAGATGCATCTCTCAACACAACAACTTGTCTAACAAGCAGCTGAGCTTATAAATGAGGGACAAAAACTAAGCTTCATGCATATCAAGAAGATAGAGGCTAGTGAAGATCCCTGTTTTAAACTCTTTGGCTAAATTTTCATGAAAATGTTCGAAGAAGAGTATTTCCTATCCTTTTATGCAGCACAAAATCAGTTGAAATCTAGCCTTGATCAAGGCTGGATTGGGCATCCCCCTGTTCATAAAGTTCAAGTGTGAACAATATGGGTCTATATTAAACTGCCCATACCACTTGATTTTCCATAATCTGCTGATAATCAAGGTGTATCTATGGATAGACCAACAATGTCCCTAAAATTAACTTCAACTTCAACTTCAACTTTATTATTTCCATATAAAACAGTACATATAAATGACAGACAAATAAAATCTTATGGAGGAGACGGCTGGAAGGCCAATGAGGCCCGTTAAATAGCCGGCCCCTATAACACAACATAAATCAAACAGTAAGGAAATAAAAAATACCAAAAAGACATACAACGATGAGCTCAAAGGACGTGGGATGGTCTAATTCAAAATAAAGTTACTCGTAAGCTTGCAATAAGTAGCGTTTAAATAGATTTCTAAAATGTTTAATCGATTTGGATTCTTTTATATTTTTGGGCAAAGAGTTCCATAAAACGGGACCGTTCGATCTTATGCATTGGTCAGAAAAGGCTTTCTTGTTATTAGTTAATTGCAAATCGTTGGTATGTCTTGTTTTGTATTTATGAATATCAGACCGTCTTGTAAAGTAATCTTTAAATGAAGCCGGTAAGTCATTGATGCTAAATCTGTATGTAAAAACTCCTAGTTCCAGAGTATACATATCATTAATGTTAAGTAGATTAGAATTGAGGAATAGTGGGGCAGTATGACTTCTAAAGTGGGAGTTGGTAATTGATCTTATTGCCCATTTTTGAAGTTTTACTATTTTGTCCAGATAACTCTTACATGTTTTACCCCAAATCACAACTCCATAATTTAGGTATGGAAGTATAAGAGTACAATATAAAGTCCGTAATATACTATAAGGAATAAAATGCTTCAGTTTGTTGATGACACCAATATTTCTTGAAATAGTTTTTGATGTACAATTGATATGATTTTTCCACGTCAAATTCTCGTCTACTATAATTCCCAAAAATTTGGTACTGGTAACTCTATCAAGCTGTGTATTGTTTAGTGAAATCTTTAAGTCGTTTTGTATTTTACTTGTCATAAAAGATGTACCTAGAATCATAAAATTTGTTTTTGAAGCATTGATGGACAATTTGTTCGCTTTGAACCAATTTGAGACTTCTTTTAATTCATTATTGACGATATTTGTTTTATTAACAATATTTTTCATCAGCAAAAATAATAAAATCAAGTATATCGGAAGTATAAGTTATATCATTGACGTACAGTATAAATAAGAGGGGGCCCAAGATTGAGCCTTGTGGAACACCGCACTCAATATTTTGAAGATCCGATGTACAGTTATTAAAAGCGACAAATATTCTAATACTACTAGTGCTAGCCACAGAGACCCACACACTGAGATTTTGCTTCATAAGGCCATATGTTCACAAAATTTGTTTTTCAATCCACTTAAATTCCTTGAACATGTTCAAAACTTGGATATTTTTAGATTTTTCCATCAGAAGTGTTAATTTAATCTTCTGTGGTGGGTTTTGAATTGTCAAGCACCATGTATTTAAGGTCAATTGTGAAGTTGACAAAATGTGGTAGGTGTACTGTGGCATATTCTCCAAGGGATATTACCAGTGACAATTATCATATAAAGCTTAAGGTCCATACATACTTTGCTTGGGAAATTCATATTTGTAAAATGAATATTAGATTCTACTGTGTAGAACCTTAGGTTGTTTATTTGTGTTATTAGTTTGTTTTGTTTGGGCAAAAATTGATTTGCAAAATAAGATGTAAGCTTGTTTACAGAATAAACAATTATGTAACAAGACATGAAAAAATCTAAGAGATTTTACTACCTAAGGACTTGAGGCAAGTCTATTGAAATCAAGAATTTTCAGGAAATTTTCAGAAACCTGGCTGCTTGTACAGAGTATCACTCAAGGAGGACAAGTCATTTTACCTCTGACAATTATTGGATGGTTAGGTAACAATTCGCAATTGAAATTTGTGTACCTACAGCTTAGTCAAAGTAGTAATAGACGCACCTGGAAACACGACCACTTGCCTGACTAGCTGCTGAGGCAGCTTCCCCCAAAATGTGGAGGTACAATAACTCACACGAAAAGAGCTAAAAAATCAAGCTTTCATACTTATTGTTGCTCTGCAGCTTTGAAGCATCTGCTTGGTTTCATACTGTTGTAGCTTTGCAAGTTTGTCGCTTCATGTTGCTTTGAAAGTCGAATTCATTTCAACTCGAAAAATTTTCCCGATATCTCAGCGACATACAGCTTTGCCGCTACGACAACTGAAAGCCGCAAGTTTTTTCAAATAATATATGTCACGCAGCGACAAAGCTACAAAACTACACCAGTATGAGAGCAGCGTATAAGACTTAATAAACCTACTTGTACATGTGCAACATGAGCCGTTGCCATGGCAGCCAGATATGGCAGGTGATATTTATGACAGAGAGCCAGACATTCCAACAGATGAGGTATTGCTGTGATGTGATCACCAGATGCGCAGTATCCCTCTGCTAACAGCATGAGTGCTCTACAGAAAGAGGATAAATAGATTTCATCATCTTGTTTTAGGCTTACGCCAAGGAAACCAAAGTTGGTGATAGGAAGTAAGCTAAAGGAAACTTATCTTCAACTGGGCTACAAGATGTTTTAAAATTTCAAATTTTTAAATTCAGTTTTTAATTGCAGGAGGAAGACAAGAGTACCTGGAGAAAAACCTGTGGAAGCGAGCAAGGACTTTGAAACCCAAATGCGCATAAAGCGCAAGCTTGGGGAATCAAACCCAAGACATTATTGGCGCAAAGAGAGGTAAATACCACTGCGCTAGCTGCTCCCCCTCCCCGGCTAACCCAAAAGTGAAATTAAAGTTTCCATGTAGGAAAGAATATGGTTGCAAGATCAACATTTTAAATGAACAATCTCAATCTATGCCATGAATAAAAATTACATAAAGCACAACCAGCAAATAAATTAATTTTGACCTTGTCATTTTGGTTACCAGAGGGTAACGAGAATAGAATATGGGGAAAAGGTATACTTTAGGTCCTATCAAAAACTTCAACCATAACCCGACCCTAACTCACTGTAACTATGACCCGACCCTCACTCATTCACCATAGCCCGATCCTTACCGTAAACATACCCTAACCATAAACCCTAACCTTAAAATTTTGGATGGGACCTAAAGTATACTTGATCCGAATATGGATAGGAGGATAAAAACAGGAAACAATTCCCTGCAATTAGCAACTATTCTTGAATAAAACAAATTCAGCTTTGCATTTTTTTGAAGTGTGTGTACTTGTACAAAATTTAATGACATTAAAATCAGTGACAAGCCTGTACGGCCTGCAAATTGTCTTCGCTGATTATGACAAGGTCAGCACCATTCTATTTCTGTGCTAGGAAAATGATACGAAGGGTCAGTTTATATTCTTTCTGAGCTACCAAATATTTTGTGCAACAAGTCTTTATCATTTCATTAATTCAAATGCATGTTAATTCCAATGCATTTTCTAATCAAACGAAATACTTGTTGCACCAAATATTTGGTGGCTCAAAAGAACTATAAACTGACCCGAACTGTAAGTTGACTTCAATTTGTGAACTGCTAATTTGGTTGGTGAGAAACTAACATTATCAGTGAGGCTAGCTACAGAATTTTTATTTATTAAGTTTCCCTGCGTACTGCATTGTGTAACTCGAATGTAACACGTGCGATCGACGGTGCTTCACAGGCACTGGAATTAGACAAATCACACACTGTATTACCCCAATAACACACTGTATTACATGCTTAAATAAGTTGACTTTCACGCAAACCGCAGTAGCAACAAGCGTCGTTGTCCAAAAACACCACAAATGGAGAAACTTAATTCTTAAAAATACTGTACCCAGTTTACATGGTAGTTATCAAAGTATACTATTACAAATTAATCATCTCAGTCAACTTACTTAGCATGTAGCTCATTGGTCCAGCCATCTTTATGTTCTTTACACTGGTTGGCTATATGGTGTGCTTGTTGTAATGCCTGCGATATATCTCCTTTCATTCGGAATAACACAGCTTTGCTGCGGAAAAACAAAATCATATCAAAAGTATCCTGGTTACCATGGGAACCAATCAAAACTCTGGTTCAATAGTTCTATCATTTCGTTCTGATATCTCTATTTATGCCAAAACAGAGATGATTTGATATTTCATGTTTAAATAATGCTTATTCCTGTTTTTGTCAATCAGAGGCCTAGAATGGTTACTATGGCAACCAGACTGAAATGACAAATTGTCACACTAATTAAATAATTGCCTATCTTTCATGACTGCCATGTGACATTTCTATGCGAAGAACACAATTGCAATCGCCAAACAAATCAATTTCCATCAATATTTGTTGTAAAGCACAGCACTACCCATTAGCCTTTTGATGTATGGTTGGTATTACATATCCACTCAATTGAACATGTTTTGTATTTCCAGGGTTTTACCTAAACTGACTTGGAATGATTCCTCTTCTACTGTTTACCTAATTTGAATGGATTTTTATAGAAATGTAGGATATAAATTGAGGTTTCTGTCAAGACTGATTTTCATGTTGACATGTCGCAATAATTTGTTGTCGACGTCGACATATATGTTGACATAAAGTTGATACCAAAGAGTTGTTTTTTGCGGAAAAAACAAAATTGATTTGATAAGCTTAATGTGCTAGTTCTTTCTTTGTACGACAATATACCGCGCGA
>JXSR01S012202.1:78256-100389 GCA_000969725.1 Ophiothrix spiculata | reverse complement strand
GCCATCTATAGAATTTAGGCCAAATTCAAAAGAACAGGAACAGTCCATAACCTAAAGAAAGAGAGACCTGGAAGACCGCGAACGGCAAAAAGCAGGAAAAACGTCGACCGTGGGAAAATTCAAAAGGTTAGCCAAAATGAATGACTGCTAACAGGTAACAAACCCTTCTTTGAATTTCAATAGCACTCACAACATATATTCTGCTAACATTAGAAAACAGTCAGCAATTTTACAATTTCTGTGTGTTTAGGGGGAACAGAGGCTAAACTTGCCTAGGTCTATAAAATCACCAAACCGGGCAAGGCTTGAACTTGGCATCTTCTGGGTCAGAATACTCTGCATTAGGACACTGATGGACTTACCAATATCTTGAATCTATTGGTGACAAGGCAGCTATACTCAGCACTATATCTAAAGCTTGATGCCATTTAGCCTGACTGACGGCTTGTTATAGTTAGAGAATAAAAGATGGCAATTTATTGTTTTGCCTGTCATCTATCGTCTCATAATGGATGGGCGTACATTATTTTGAGTAATACGTGCCCCCGCAGCTCATTCTTAGTCACAATTTTGAGTCATTTATAAACCAAAAGCGATGTAAAATATTGCCAAAAACTATAGACATATAATTGGAAAAATGTACACCCCTATTCAAACATAAAAAAAATTCCAAACCCAGTTAAGCTGTTCGCGCCAGATGTGTGCGTATACCTGCATCGCGCCGTAATTTTGAACGCGCTCCACTGCATTTCACGCTGAACGCGCTGTCATCTATCGTCTCATAATGGATGGCCAAAATTCCTTATTAGGAAGTAAAATCACATTCAGTGACTAAGAATCTAATACCCATTGCTATGCTAACTGACTTACCGATATTTTGAATCTATTGGAGACAATGCAGCTATACTCAGGACTATATCGGAAGCTTGCTGCCACTTAGCCTGATTGACGGCTTGTTAGTCTAATACCCATTGCTATGCTAAGTGACTTACAGATATTTTCAATCTATTGGTGACAATGCAGCTATACTCAAAACTATATCTAAAGCTTGATGCCATTTAGCCTGACTGATGGCTTGTGAGTCTAATACCCATTGCTATCCTAACTTACTTACCAATATTTTGAATCTATTGGTGACAATGCAGCTATACTCAGGACTATAACTCAGAAGCTTGCTGCCATTTAGCCTGATTGACGGCTTGTTAGTCTAATACCCATTGCTATGCTAACTGACTTACCGATATTTTGAATCTATTGGTGACAATGCAGCTATACTCAGGACTATAACTACAGCTTGTTGCCATTTAGCCTGACTGACGGCTTGTTAGTCTAATACTCATTGCTATACTAACTGACTTACCGATATTTAGAATCTATTGGTGACAATGCAGCTATACTCAGGACTATAACTTGATGCCATTTAGCCCGACTGACGGCTTGTTAGTCTAATACCCATTGCTATGCTAACAAACTTACCGATATTTTGAATCTATTGGTGACAATGCAGCCATACTCAGGACTATAACTACAGCTTGTTGCCATTTAGCCTGACTGACGGCTTGTTAGTCTAATACCCATTGCTATGCTAACTGACTTACCGATATTTTGAATCTATTGGTGACAATGCAGCTATACTCAGGACTATATCGGAAGCTTGCTGCCACTTAGCCTGATTGACGGCTTGTTGGAATAGTAACTGTTGTTTGCATAACATCCATACCTAGATAGACAAATATATGTAAGAATTAAACTCAATCATTTTTTTTTTACAAAAATCCCAATTTTTTACGTCCTTTGGGTAACATTTCAAAAAGGAAGAAAACTGATCCGGGACATTTGTTTCACAATTCAAAAATGCAAAAAAGTTGAAAATTACTTGTAATACACAAATATTTGGGCACAAACATACATTTTTTGGCAAAAATTGGAAAAACAATCCGTACAGAAATATCAGGGCACAAAAACATTGTTTTTGGCACACATTTTAGTCAACTGATATGAATGTGTTCAACATGTAAATCAATGAAGAAATGTAAACTTTCAATATAATATTGATTAATTTGATCAATTACCAAGTTAAAGAGGAATAACTTTTCAAAACTGATGGTTGGCACCAGCCTAAGCACTTGGAAAACTTGCCACATCACTCTTAGACACACCTTGGCATGTTATGCAGCTACACTCATGAGTATAAAGCTGGTTTCAGACTAGCCTATTGTGTTGTCGTACTACCAGCGTGACGTCAAAAATTTAAAGTGCGCAAACTCGACCTTGTTGTTCCTTGCTGTAAGACAAGCAGATATATTGATTACCCTGCCGTGATGGCTGCAACGAAACAATGTTATGAGTTGGAACAAATTTAGCTTTTCTTGCGACAGACCATTGCGACAATATGTAAATGTGTTGTGCTACAGTACAACAACTCAAAATTGCAAATGTTTTGTTGTGTGCCGCAACGACAGCTAGTCTGAAACCACCTTAACTCAAGCTTGTTGCTATTTAGACTGATTGACGGCTTGTTAGTCTTATACTCATTGTTATGCTGACTTGACGATATTTTGAATCTATTGGTGACTAATGCACTGCAGCTATACTCAAAACTATTCTGTCGGGCGCAGATGTTGAATTTGGCATACTCATTCATTGTTACTGGAGTGAAACTTACAGTGCGATGTCTATGAAGTGAACCAATATTTTATGTTTCTGCTGTAATTAAAGAGGAATAACTTTTCAAAACTGATGGTTGACACCAGCCTAAGCACTTGCCATATCACTCTTAGACACACCTTGGTATGTTACAACAACTTAGTAAATTTATCCTCAGGAAAATTATAATACATCTTTAGGGGTCGCTTCAAAACTCAACTGGCGGTTGCCTGCTGTTTCATGGCGGTTCAACCGCAGTAAACATTATCCAACCGCCCAGAACCGGCAGACAACCGCCGGTTGAGTTTTGAAGCCTCCCCTTAATTGACAGTCTTATTGCAGGCAACAACGATGGTGAACCAGACTTTTTCATTTGAGGGGCGAGTGGGGGCAAACCAATTTTTAGGAAATACAATTTTTTTAAATACAAAAGGTACATCCAAAATATTTCCATGTAACAAATCATCGAAATTTCAAGGAAATTTATTAAAATCCAAATTTTCCATGAAAATTTAAGCTATTTTTGTGCAAATTTTCAAAGTTTTTCTTATAAGTTTATGAAAATTGCACCATTTAGGCGCAAGTTTGGGAAAATTTTGAAATATAGATTCATAAAAGGGTTACTTTATTTGCACAGTTACATCAGCAGTGTACTATATATTGAAACTTTCCCCCCGCTGAATATGCCACTGGGCAAAAAACTAAATTGTCTGGCTGCATATTGCTAAATGCATATCTTCACTCTCTATTTTAATGACTAACATACCTTGGCATGTTGAGACAATTTGGCAAATTTATCCTCAGCAAATTGTAACACATCTTTGGCAGCCTTATACTGCCCTTCTGCAGCAAACTGTCTTGCCTGGTTGCATATTGCTAGGCACATAGCTTCACTATCGATGCGGGAATGATTGATGGATGAAAACTCAAGGCTACTCATATTCAGCAAGAGCTGGTCACATAATGATGACATAATCCTGTAATGAAAAGCAGTTTAATTTACATGATGGATGATTTTAATACAGACACATAGGTCCTATTCCAGAAAGGTGTTTAGCTAAACCACGGTTTAACTGAACATCAACTTTCAAGGAATGATACGCACTATTGCAGGTTTCAAGCGGAACAGTTCAATGATCTGTGCTGTTGACAAGAATTAAAACCAAGTTTAGCTAAACATCTTTCTGGAATACGGGTCATAATGTCACTACCTATGTGGAAGTGACAGATCCATGTTGTGTAGATTTGATTTTTATTTAAGTGACAGGCAGGAGCTCACTCTACTATTATTCATAAGGAGCTGATCAAAAAATGTAGACATAATCCAAAAATTGAAAAAAAAAATGATATGATAGGTGACTTTAATATAGACATTATCTTTACTATCTCTATGGGAATGATGGAACATGAGTAACGGCTATTCATATTAAGTAGGGACTGATCATTATAATGATGACATTCTCAAAATATCATTTATTCTCATTTTACATTATTTTTTCCCAAGCAACACTTTTATTTTATTCACTAAATAACAGATTAGTGGTCACATGTTTTACTAGAGAGTTGTATTATTTTGACAGTTTGTGCTGCCCCTGGTTAAGGTTCAAGCTGTTCTTACAGCCATACTATAAGATTTTGATCAAAAATGTTTTCAGTAAAAACAGCCTAAAAAGGAAGTAAACTGACTATCTAAAAGTGTATTTTGTCAAACCTTGTTTTGCACCAGAAAATTGATAAAGAGCACATGCCTACTTTCCTATACTTATATGTAGAATTTAAGTCACAATCCCAACTTTAATTCAACAAATGGCCATAACAGAAAAAGTAAGCAAATTTAAGGCAAATTGTTTGGAGGGTATTAATATCTGTCAAAACAAACCCAATAAGCTCTAAAATCAAAAGTCAAATGTGACAGAGGGCGCTTCATTTTGACCAATCAGATTCTTTGTCCAAGATTTAGATATTGTCCAAATCAATGCAATTACAGATGTTATGAATGAATAATAAAAGGTATATAAACTCTAAAGGTTCACCTCATAAGGCTCATATACACAATTAATCTTGGCTTAAATCATATATATAACAAACTGGGGCATTATCTGGTTCATTCATAGAGAGGGTTCAATTCATTACCTCACGGTGCCTTACTGTGCAAGACCAGCTGACACCAAATTGCCAAACTGATCTGCCTGTTCATAAAGATTTGAATCAAGCGAGCGTACGTTTGATTTCAAACGTAAATTTACATTGTATAAACCTGTTTTACGCTTGATAAATCAAATGTACGCTTGATTCAAATCTTTATTAAACAGGCCACGTCTAAACAAGCTTATTACACAGATCACATGTAGCCATCACTACACTGTGATTACATGGTGACTACAGTGGTCAAGATATAACTGATAGGCACTAACTTGCTAGGCAGCTACAACTGGCCTAGTTAGTATCTAGTAGAACTTAAGAGAAGGCTAGAAATGTAGTGATAAAATCACTGTAGTCACCATATAGTCACAGTGCAAAGTGGTGATAAGATGAAGAATTTAGCTGTGTACCTTTGTTTGTGCATGTTTGACAAACGTAACTTTATTATGTGTTAAACTAAACTGAGCTGCTTCAATTAGTTTACCTTTGTCCTTATAGCAGCCAAAGAGCACTGCTTGATACTACTTGTGACTGGTTCAAACTAGCCTTACCTTTGTCCATAAAGCACTTTGCTGTGCTAGACTGGCTGATACTATATACTTGCGACTGGTTCAAACCAGCTTGTAACCTTTGTCCATATAGTTGCCATGGGGCACTTTGCTGAGTTAGACTGGTTGATACTAGTTGTGACTGGTTCAAACTGGCTTACCTTTGTCCACAGAGATGTCACAGGTCACTTTGCTGTGCTAAACTGGTTGATATTACACGTAGTTGCGACTGGTTCAAACTGGCTTACCTTTGTCCATAGAGTTGCCATAGAGCACTTTGCTGAGCTAAACTGGTTGATACTAGTTGTGACGGGGTATGTAGACAGTTGACAACATCACTTCTTGCCAAGTACTCAAATACTCTGAAATATCAAAAAAAAAATTGCTTGAACTTTATAATCATTACAATCATGGAATGAAAAACGTACATCTGAAAGCCACTAGCTGGCGATATGATGACATCATAAATGGCTTAGTTGGTGGTCAAGTTCTATTTCTTATCAAGAATATATACTTTTCATAAATTCAAATAATGGAACAAATCTTTATTAACTGATATTTGTGTCTGGGTAACCACCTGAGTTCCGCATGTTCTGAAAATGACCCTATGTGAGACCAAAAATTAACCGTGTTGGCAACATGGGTGGTTACCCGGTCAGAATACTCAGCTACCCCCTCCCCTTTTGGGGTTTGCCAAAGTTTTACTCAAGTTATGAGCTATGTATAGCTTTGCCTGTAATTGCATAACAAATCCAATAAACTTCAAGACAACATTCTTGCAGAGTTTAAGGTGACATTGACTGTTGAAAGTTACTTGTTATTGAAATTACAAGTAGTTTTTCTTTAACTATTTAATTTTACTTGTTGTTACTGTTCCCACTCCTAGAAGGCCAAGTTCCAAGAGCAATGGATCATACACGTGATTACACACATTTTGTCACTGACAACAGAGGATTCTAGGAATGGCAACGGTGGATATCTTTTGAACTTCTGTTCAAAATGTACAAATAGTCAGCCATGTCGATAGCTAAATTAAAATAACTTTCTGGCTTTGTCTAGCATTAGTTTTAAAATGTCTGGAAATTATGAACCTACAAAGTATGCATCTATATTAGAGTCAATAAGTTCTTGAAATTCATTTGCAACACTGATATTTTCATACAAGTATTAGTAATGAATGTATAATCTATAAATCTTGAAGTATGCATCAGGCAGCCGATTAACACACATAAACCAATACGACCATACAGGGAAGTAAATTAGTTGATATTTTTCAAATCATAACCACATACCAAATCATGCTGAATGTTCAAGTGAACTTAATATCAATATTAGTCCATGTGGTAGCAACAAAAATAGCCAAAAATAATACCAAAATCATAAACAATTCATGTACAATAAATATTAATATACAGTGGTTTGGTTTTAATTTATCCTAACCAATCAATCATTACTAGTCTCTTACACAATACAAAACCATCAGTTTAGAATGTTGTAGAATGTACAGGCTATGCAATGGATTTCGTAAGAGTCTGATTGCTTGTTGCATATGTCAAGGTTTATAGAGTATAGTTAGTGACTTTGTCGCTTACACTGCTGGCTGTATGGACTGACGTGATATGTTTACTATTGTTTAGGGTATATATGATTATTGGTATAAGCAATTAATTTCATGAAGTATGCAACAAGCAATCAAGACTCTGTTACAAAACCAACAACATATCCCTTTATTTTACAACATTGTGAACTGGTGGTTTGTATTGTGTAGGAGACTGACAATGATTGATTAGGATTGATTAAGACCCAATCACTGCATATTAATATTTTTGTACATATGAATCGTTCTTGATTTTGGTATTATTTTTGGCTAGTTTTGTTGCTACCACATGGACAAACCTTTAATATAAGTTTATTTGTATATTCAGCAAGATTTAATACGTTGTTTTGAGTCGAATAATACGGACCAATTTACTTCCTCGTATGGTTATATTGGTTTTTGTGTGTGACTCGGCTCCAAGTTGCATACTTCAAGATTGATAGAGTATAGTTGTTTTGTCAACTTACAGTGCTGGTTGTGTTGATTGCAGTGCTTTGTGTCTGCTAAAGTTCTGTATCCCCAACGACATCAGATACTGGCAAATAAATAATATATTGCATTATAGAGACAGTCTTTACCTGTTCAGATCTTTATACATTTTTCACTATCAAACGGAAAAAGCGACGATGCTAAATGTAGGTTCCTTCAAAAATTGATAGAAATACCCAATACCACGGCCTGTCACACAGGAGGCCACTTAGGAGACCAGTAAGTTTCTAAAGGAACCTTAATTTAGCACCACCACTTCTTTCCTTCCTGTGGCGTCAAATGTATAGGGATCTAAACATGAAATGGTCAGCAATATACCTTCAATAGGGCAATACACCCTTTCTGTGGTGAGTATACTGTATAGGGATCTGAACATGTGATACTACACAACTGCCCTTGGTGATCCAAATGGCAAGTAAAAGACCTTTTCAATATATGATTTGTGGCAATCACAACAAATCCATTACCTTGTCACTTGGTCATAAAAGCAGGTCAAAAAATGTTTTTGTGACAACCATCATGAGAATTTTGTACAAAAAGTGTAATGCAATTTAGCATCTTTGAATTTCAATCAGGGCTAATTGATGGCAACGACAAAGTGACATGCTGATCTAAAAACTCAGGCAGAACAACTTTTTATTTTTTTATTACAGTGCCAGTAGTGTTGACCACCAAGTATCATAGCCATAGCCTAATGTTGAATAACGGACATCGAAAAAATTGAATACGTAGTTACCAGCTGGGATCTATCTCCATATGGCTACAGGTACATGACAGGTATTAAATGGCCTCAATTTTTGTTTTTTGATGTGAAACGCATTCGTACATGCTCTTTTAACAATACCATAAGTTTGGAAAGTCAGTTATGCTGGGAATTGTAATTAATCACATTTTGCTATTGTACATATGATCAAACAATTTAATTTGCGGCTAATTAATATTACTAGATTCTGTGGAATGCCATGGATTTCTATATCTAGTCTAAATGGAAAATTAAGACAGAAGTATAATGTTTTACATAGCATTCAGACCTGAGAACAAGATGAATTAGAATGTGTAAGAAGGTAATATTCTCAATTTTGAAACCAGTGACTTTCAGCTTATTCTGTCGGAGCACCTTTCACATGGAAATAAAGATATACAGTAATGCTGCTTTCATACTCGTGTAGTTTTGTAGCTTTGTCGCAGTGTGACGTATACTATTGCTTTAATTGTCTTAGCGACAAAGCTATATGTCGCTGAGATAATCAATATGGGCAAAATTTTGATGCACGGCAAGATTTTTTGAGTTGAAATAAATTTAACTAACTTATGAAAGACATGAAGCGACAAAGTTGCAAAGCTACCAAAATAAGCTACAAAGCTACAAAAGTATGATAGCAGCATCAGCTTGAGTATTTCATCACTACATTCACATTCCGGACTGCTTAGCTCTAGCAGCAACATTTGATGGTCACTGCTACTAGTGCAAAAAACTACAATGCAGTCCTGCGTAAAGCATCACCTATTTCTCTGAATATGCAAACTACAGTAGTAAAATATCAAAAAAGTACAGTTTATAGGTGATGTAAGCACAATGCCTGCCGGGTCCCAAAATTTAAAATACTTGTCTTTCATTACAACCATACAGTACATTTAAATTTGCATGTTCCTTCTTTTCTTCACATCATGTAAAAGAAAATTCCATTCTCTTTCATTAACGGCGGACAGCTTTTGCATGTGCATATGAACATTCTCTCTTAATGTCAGGACTATTATGTGCCATCAATTAAAATCCACTTGCAGTAGCACAATTAAAGAAATCGGCAGTTAAAGTGATAATAATTAACTGGGATGATTTAAACCTGTTTCACACAAGTCTTGCGTAAATATAAATAGATTTCTGCCTTACAAAGTAAAAATGCAGTATGTGCATTGCAGATACGTTGCAAGCTACTTCCTTTTCCCTTGAAGAAATCTTGCAGAAAGAGCAGATGACCAATGCTCTTTCTAATTTAAGGTAGTAGCTACTATATATAGTAAACATATGAACATACAACTTTTTTGGCATGGGAATGAATTGAAGTGAAATGTTACATTTGAGGCTTGACATCCAAAGACATTTGCTCGGCCGAGTGACATTCACTCTTGATATTCGCTGAAATGGAGAGCGAATATCGCTTTCATTGTGCGAACACCATTTCAATCGATGAAAGCGAATGTCACTTGCGCATGTTGTAGTGCTATGATTATTAATTAAACAAACCCAACAATATTGTGAGCGATCTTCTCTCCAATTCCATCTGACTGTCGTGAAATTTATAAGCTAATGTCGTTTCCTGTTGGAGCAAAGTTTTCTTGGTAGGGTGAGAGAATGTCACTCGGGCGAGCGAATGTCTTTGGATGCCAAGCCTTAATGGCAGTATTTGCTATGCTTTATAAATGCACATACTGCGTTTTTACTTTTTAGGGCAGAATATTTTGACCAAATGACTGACTTGTGAAAACACCAATACTACTTACAGGTAGACTCAACTCTTCTGTTTTTGAAACTGATCTCTCCAATAGATTGGATATATCAATGCCTTCCTTGTCTTCTAGTCTGTACAGCCAACCCTGTCATAACGGGAAAAAATAGAGAATTAGCCAAATGCTTAGCACTTGGCATAACTTTACAATAGACTACGCATAATTTGTGTGTCCTTAGGGTATGCAAGGTGTTCTCCAAATAATGATATTACCCCTGCCCCTAACAATTTCCTTCCCTACACACAGCCTCAAAACACATCCCAAGACACCCTTGAATGAGACCCAGAGCTCTTAACACATGAACACACACACTGGCTTGCAAGGCCATTTTGATAAATTCTTTTTTTTTTTGAGTTATTCTCAAAAGGCAAAGTTAGATACATAATATCTGATCTCCCTTTCCCAAAACCTACACCTGTACCTGAAAAACAGATCAAGATAGAGCTTTACTCTTCATAGCATGCAGCAAACACGCATAGTCAATGGCTTCCTGAAAAGCATTCAAAAATGATGACATCAGGTAACCTCAGATCTGCACCCACCATTTTCCCACATTCAAACCCAATACACAGAGAGAGTCCAGGAGTTTTACCCATCATAGCATGTTGCAAACACACACGATCGCTAGCTTCTTGGGCCATCCTGATAGCTTCTTTCAATGCAAGCTGCAATCTCAGACTGTGGCATACAGTTTGAGATTGCAGCTTGCATTGAAAGAAGCTATGCAATGCAAGCTGCAAATTCAAACTGTGGCATACAGGTACCCATTACCCTGCTCCTTCCCCAAATTCACACCCCCATCTTAAAACACTTCAATACCAGACTCAGAGCTTCACTCGCCATGGCATATTGCAAACACACATGGTCACTAGCATCTTATGCTGTCCTGATAGCTTCCTTCAACGCATGCAAGTTATTCTCAGATAAGTACACATTGCCCTGCCCTTCCCCCACATTCACAACCCATCCCACATTTTTTGATAAAACATTTCAAAACCAGACTTATACTCTGTAAATCTTGAAGTATGAAACAAGCCGATTAACACACAAAAACCAATATGACCATACGAGGAAATAAATTAGTCCGTATTTTGTGAACATAAAAATGTACCCAATCTTACTGAATATGCAATTAAACTTATATTCCAGGTTTTGTCATGTAGCAGCAACAAAATTAGCCAAAAATAATACCAAAATCATGAACGATTCAAGTACAAAAATATTAATACGCAGTGATTTGGTCTTAATCAATCCTAATCATTCATTACTAGTCTCTTACACGATACAAAACCACCAGTTCACAATGTTGTAGAATACAAGGGATATCTTATGGGTCTCGTAACAGAGTCTGATTTCTTGTTGCTTACTTCAAGGTTTATAGAGTATAGGTCTTTACTCACCATGGCATGTTGCAAACACACATGGTCACTGGCTTCTTGGGCCATCCTGATAGCTTCCTTCAATGCATGCAAGGCATTCTCCCTGTCTCAAAAGAAACAGAAATATTAACTGTTAGTTCAAAAACCATATCTGTTTTTATTATCACAAACATCATTTTTGATGGATTAACTCCAGTGTTAGGGACTTAGGTGGCAACAAATTTTACATGAACTGATTGGATACCATGCTTGATACAGTTTGCATCATTGGAATAATTAATGAAGTTACAGCTTTGCACTAGTTACTAGGGTTTAAATAGGCCATGTTTTATTTGAGCTAACATGTTCCACAAGAAGTAAAATAAGACTTCTGAAACCATTAAAACACAATATTTTCTTGTGATAAAAGACATATTGGAAACACTTGAATCAAGAGTGGCTTTATGAATTGTTATACAATCAGAAACTTTTCAGTTATAGTCGGGTACACAAGCAATAACAGGGATAAAATCTGCAGTCACTGCAGTCAAAATTTCCTTAAATGTCTAAAAATGTACTGGGAAGTGGGAAAGATCACCTTTCCTATTCTTTTATAGACAACAAAATATCCAGAAAACAAGACATTTTCAGTAAAATTTAATGAATGCATCCCTACTTTAAATCATCAGACAAGCAAATGAACCGTATTGTTAGTTAAATTACAGTACTTGTGTCCAAATCAACAGAGCAACCTAGATAGTACAGCATAGCGCTAGAAGTTCCATGCTATTCCAGGGTTGGTGATTTTTTTGATCTAAAAAAAAAAAAAATCAGATTTTTTTGATTTAAATCACAATTTTGTTTTATTTAAATCGGATTTTTTTAAATTATTTTAGATTTCAAAAATTATGGTCACACTAAACAGGTTTAAAAACTGTATTTAGACTGCTTTTAGACCAAAGACAGTCAATATGTGTACTTTTAACATTTTGCATTGTAATATTTGATAAAATAATCCACTATATAAGTATTGGATTTTTTGTTTAATTAACTTAGCCCTATTCACCCTTTTTGCTCTATGGAGATGGACAACTTAAGGGAGGTCGGAGCATCACGATTTCTGAAAAATTATTTTGATCATAACTTGAAAACTAATGAAGTAAACTATATAAAAGTATACATTTTTAGAAAGGGAATTTCACAAGGAATCTATTTAAAGCATCAGCTTCTTGATTTAAGAACTCCCTTTTTAATAACTCGCTAAAAACAAGTTATTTTGCCAAATTTTTTTGAACAAGCCTAGGAAAAATATTATTCAGCCAAAATGTTCAAAAATAGGTAGAAATCATCTATATCGATGGTTCTAGGGAATGTTTTCTCAATTTTTTGTTTAATCTCCTAGTTATGAATTTTTTTGTCCGAATAGGCCAAAAATTCATTTTTTTCAAAAAATCATGATTTTTATGCATTTTTTGGCACTTTTTGGCCATTTTTGTGAAAACTAAGAAGTCATTCAAAAATTTGAGGAAACATTCCCTAGAACTACCGATTTAGATGATTTTAACCTATTGTGGAAGAATTTTGCCAAATAATACTTTTTCTAGGCTTGTTCAAAAAAATTTGGCAAAATAACTCGTTTTTGGTGAGTTTCTAAAAAGCAAGTTCTTAAAAATAGAAGTTGACGCTTTAAATAGATTCCTTACAAAATTTCCTTTCTAAAAATGTATACATTTATGTAGTTTACTTTATTGGTTTTCAAGTTATCATAAAAACAATTTTTAGGAATTGTGAGGCTCCGACCTCCCTTAAAAGCCCAGAACACGGTGCATGCACTTGAGTCAAAATATCCGAGTTAGATCGATCAAAACAGTGATTAATTACACAATGACATGAATGAATTATTTTCTATCAGGAAATTTTCTACAAGTTTCATGTGCAGTAAGCCAGGTTTCCCATATTTCCAACCTGAGAATAAGTTACCGTTACATGTAGATCATTCGTGGCTTGAGCGTTTAAATCCTCCTCAATTGGAAACTGTATGTCAAGACATAAAATACGAGTATTCAATATATGTTACAGGGAAAGAAAAGACTTTCAGTGATATCTATTGCTGTTCTACACACAGAATAATGCTTCCCTTCCCTAGCTGTATGGTATAATTTGGACATTGTTGCTTGCCTTGAAACTCTGCCAGTGTTAAGTCTGCTACATGTATAATGTAGGCTTAGCACTAAGATGCATATCATTTCCCTGAACTCACCAAAGTTTTGTTGTACCGTAACATCGTAACATATATGAACACCCTATATATCTATGTAAGCAGCTTGTAACATATTTTGTTCTTTTGGAACAATGCTAGCGTTTCTTTTTAATTTATGCTTTTTAATTGCAAATTTAATTTAAATCATTAATCTTTGTTGAATATTTCGCCCACAAGTACTACGACAGGTATTCAATGCATTTAGTCTACAGATATTAAAAGATAAGTCAAAATTTCTGAGAATTCTTAATGAGGGTGTAATACTAGTACTCTTTTAAACTCTCTCTAGAATGCTTGTTGAGAATTTAAAATGATTTGACAAGTGAAAATCATTATAAAAAGGGGAAAACAAGTGATTTAAATCAATGATTTTTTCATAAAAATCATAGTGATTAATATCACGATTTAAATCAGTGAAATCAAAGTTCCTTATAAAAAATAAAAATACATTACCTGTGGCCAAATCGACAGTGTAACCCAGCAAGACCTAGGGCAGCATAGCGGTAACTTTTGCTCTTCTGTTCCATGGTATTCTGGTTGGAGTCTTTGTTGTCTTTACTGGTGTCAGCTTTGGGGAGAAGATGATCAAAATAACTATGGAGATTATGGATAGCGCCGCAGAATTCATTGACTCGCATACAATTCAGGTAAGAGAGATAATGCTGAAATGAACAAAATGATAAAAGCAAAGTGACTATGGTGATTATAAATAGTGCTGCAGAATCATGACACATGTTAAAACAGTCCATGCAGACTCATTTTCAGCAACAAAATACAAAATACAAAATTGAACTAGACTGTTCTTGATTTGTTTTTGGTTTGTGGTGTTTTAAGTATTTGTTTTTAAATTGAAGCATAAATGGGTCCTGAGAAGAGCATCACAGTATTAAATGAATTACATGCTTTTCATGTAGGAGAGATAAAACAGTGAAAAGAACAAAAAATACAATCACATATGATCAAAAGTAAAAAAAGAAATTTATTTTTTTCAGGTCAGTAGCGGAGAGTAAATGACTCCATGGGGCCAGGGGGAGACTTTTGGGGAAAAAAACATACTAGTAATAGCCATGTCTAGGTCTTTCCAAAGCATTTATCACAAACTTTAGCTTGTTTAAAATGCTGTTATATCAATAACAAACAAGAAAGCCAAATAAAGCATCAGCATCAAGAGATGCAATGAGTTATATTGGTTGTGACTTCAATCCCATTCATTATAAGTACTGACTACTGTTAATCTTTCATTGTTAATTTAACAAACGGAGGTAAAGAATAATCAAGGAAATGGAAACAATGTGCATTCTTCATTTTTTCAACCCCCACCTTTTCAATAATTTTGCCTTAATTTTACCACCTTTTTTTTGCAAAATCAATAACAAAATTAAGGTAATTGTATTTCAAGATGTTCAATGATAAGATTTTCAGACACCCCTTTTCAATGACTTATTCAATATATTTCATGTCTGCTGTACTGGTTTGAGTTTGAGTTTTTATTGAGTTAGGTAGAGCATGAGAGAGTGTCAAATTTTCACATAAAAATAGTTCGAACATTTGACATGCTGTAATAAAATCACAAAACAAAAATACCCCTTTCTTAAATTCCACGGAGATGGATACTCAGAATACACCCTTTTTCATGATTTCACTGTCCATGATGACAGTAAAAAATATAGGGGCCTACCCCATTTTCGCGAAATTTAGAACTCACACGGTTACCATTTTTTATGTTGAGTTGGGGGACAGGGAATCCGGGGGGGGGGGGATACTCAATTTTGGTCTGGGTAGGGGTGTGCCGCTGGGAAATTTGAAGTACCACCCATGTATATACCAATATTTAAGAAAAAGGGACCCATCCATATACCAAATTCCCAAAATTTTGAGTCAAGTTTATACAAAAAATGAAAGTTTCCCCAAAAATTAACGCTAATTTGGCAAAAAAAATTCTGATTTTTGTTTAAAATTTAGAACAAAATCCAAAATGGCGCAAATTTTAGAAAATTTTGGAAAACAGACCCATCAAAATACCACATTTTGCAAAGAAAAAGGACCCATTGAAATACTAGACAGTCTGATTTTGCTACCCAAGTTTGCGGCACATCCCGGTAATCACTTTTGTACCCCCCCCCTGGCAGGGAATCAATCTGACTTGTGTCTTTTATTTATGATACTGTAGCTGTGTTTGAATAATAAATGTGCTATTATTTCATTTGATTTGAACACATTAACTTACAAGTCCAAGACAAATCACACAAAATAGCCGCAATCTGAACTTTCTCACATTAGTTATTACAATGCACATAGATCAAAACTAGAAAGTTTGTTTTCATCATCCATATGAAAATGAAATGCAAACTTCTCCAGTTAAAGTGCATATGGTACTTTCCATTTACCTTTGCTCACAAAAGGGGGGATATCCCTGTGTTGATGTGATTGGATGTTGGATGTGGATCTAACATTGTATCTTAAAAACATTTTATCTTAAAAAAAACATGTTTCCTACTACTTTGGACATTGTATGCCAGAGGAAATATATATGAACAACATTTTTGATCACTTTAACGTATAGAGATGCCTGATTTTTAATTTGGTTTTCACTAAATATGAAAGATTACCACAAAAGTGTCATTTAAAATTTTTAAAATTTCAGTTCCAAAAGATAAGTACTCTTAATTGGTAATGCTCTTATCTTGATTACTATTGTTGTGTATGGACCAATACCTCTACTGAGCTTCTCAATTTATTTCAAAGGTGTTCAAAATTTCAGTTAAATTGGTCTATCAATTTTATTTCTTAAGCATTTTGTATTTCAGCAGTCACTCTACTTTGTGGTGTAATTTCATGAAGGTTACACAAAATAGTCACATTTTCACTTACACTTCCAAACTGAAACATATGTTACAGCCGTGAAATTTCACATGGACTATAAGAAAAATATGAGAAATATTTTGTTAACACAACCTGTGTTTTTCAAAAAAAAAAATGATGTGATCCGACTAGTTCATTTAAGTGTATTCCTGCTGAATATTCCCAGTGTGGTCTAGCTGGGGAACAGAGTTTTTGGGGACAGAGTCAATCAGCGTGATGAAGCATACTACTGGTACTTATCTTGTATGCTATATTGAGCAGTGTCAAGGTAGTCAAATTAGAGAGGAATTTGAAAAAAGAAGTCATTTGTGTAAAAATTTGTTCCCCTACTTTCCAACATCATGGCCACCAGACTCGAGCTACATGAAGGTTTCAGTTTCACCACCACTCTCCCATAATCAAATACCCTTTATTTAACAAATTTAGACTCAATTTGAACAAATCAGTTAAAAATTCTTGACATTAACTTTCAATTAGAGTAAAAGGTAATCTTTTTCATCATTTTTCAATATTTGAAGAAAAAAAAGAGAGTAAATGTTATACAAAAGAATAAGTGGTTTCTGTACATAAGAATTACCAAGTTTCAATATTTGAAAAAAAAAAAAGGTTATGTGCATAACTTTTAAGAAACCACATTGCTTTTTAGTGTCATAAAACTCATTTGCTTTTTCAAGACGTGTTTTAGTGAGCTCTCAAACCACCAATATGGCCAAATTACTCAGATCATTTCTATGTGCTCTCCTTTGCCTACAAGTAGTTTTTGTCACCTTCGCTGATTCTCCTAAAAATTCCTTATGCACTTATCCACAAGAAAGCATCGTGTGCAAGACATGGAATCACACAAGCGTTGACTGCACCTGGAGAAAACTAGATTGTATTCCAGGGATCCATCAAGTTCCATTGGAGTCACTGGATCTGAGCAACAACAAGCTTACTGTTCTAACAAGAGGCACATTGAATGTGTTTACCAAACTCCAAACATTAAATGTATCATTTAACAACGTTTCAGTAATCAGTGACAATGCCTTCAGAGAGCTTGCCTTGTTGACAGTTTTGGATTTGTCACATAACTCACTGCAATTCTTACCACTTGATGTGTTCAACGAATTGGATTTGTTGTCTACTTTAGACCTATCTTGGAATAAGTTATCTTCTTTACATGATGATGCATTTAGAGGGCTCGTCCGCATTTTGAACTTGATCTTAAATGACAATGGTCTGTCTTCCATAAGTAACAACAGTTTTAGTGGCCTAGGTAATCTTCAAACCCTCGATTTGTCATGGAACAACCTAGCTACTATATATGATTCTCCATTTCGCCACCTTCAATCTTTACATACTTTGAACCTTGACCAATCTTATGTAACTCTAAATCCTTCTTTATTATTTGGACTTGATCATACTTTACAAGAGCTATCTATCCATGTTGAGAACATGACTATGGATTCTCCCTTTACTCAGTTGTCTTTACTAAGGAATCTTGAGCTGACAATTTTGAAATGTGATCATGTTAATGAGAAGCTGTTTACTGGGTTACAGAAACTCAAACACCTCTTCCTAGACGTAGAAGTAGATAGTACCTGGACATGCGTACATACCATTGATCTCAGCCCCCTTTTGTCACTGACATATCTTGGTTATTATGGTGGGGTAGCACCAAATACTCACACGTACTTGCAGCCTTTGAACTCATTAGTTTCATCACCATCGACCTTGGAAATCAACTTTCCTGTTATGTTTTCTACAGATTTAAACTCGGCTACTTTTGAAACATTGCCAAAATGGAAAGAGCAAGTAAGAGAACTGCATATTAACTGTGACTCCGCAATTAACATCCAAATTAGTGGATCCCCCTTTACATGGTTTTCACAACTTCAAATGTTGAGCATTCAAAGTAAATCTTACATGGGCCCAAATGCTATCCAATGGGAATCTGCAGACATAACTTTTAAAGGTTTGCAAAATTTAAACAAGCTTTACCTAAATCATCTTGATATTGATGATGAGGTTGTTTTTCTAATGTTGAGAATGTTTACAGTGGATCACATTCCTATCAAAGTATTGAATTTAGCACACAATGTAATAACAGGTCATCTTAACACAGATTTACTATCACTTGAAACAATAGATTTATCAAACAATTACAATACAAAGCTTCCACAACTTAGTTTCTTTACTATTACAGAACTTTGTGGAAGCACAAGATCATTGAACTTAGAAAGTGTGCCCTCCATTCTCATTCACAAAGGCGTTTGTTTTAATCTTAGCTCTCTAAAAATATCAAAGACAAAAATAACTGCAAATTTGCTCAGTACAATCCACTTACCACTGTTGCAAGAGCTTTATATCAGCCGTATTACTCTAATATTGGGAGTAACCCCTTATCCAGGCATAAAAATCCTTCAGATTATTGACTCACCAAATCTGAAAATTCTTGACTTGAGTTCCAATCAGATTTCAAATATTGATATTAGTGATGCAGTTAAACTAGCTAATGTAACTAAACTAGATTTAAGCAACAATCTTTTAACATCTGTCAGTTTTTTGAACAACTTCTATGTAATGAAAGTGTTGCTTTTAGGTAGAAATCGAATTACATCTGTACCTACGTCATATTTATCTGAAAAACCATTGCAAATCTTTGACCTTCATGAAAATATTTTCATATGTGACTGTGAGATTGAACATTTTCAAAAATGGATACTAACTGATAAAATAGTCTATCTACCTAATTATCTCTCAAAAACAAATGTACATAACTACCAGTGTATAGAACCCCAATCAAAGAAAGGTTTAGGTATAACACATTTGGATTTAAATTGTCATGTGCCACTGGCAATGTATATTACTGTAGGTTGTACAACTGCACTGGTCATCATTATCATCAGCATTTTAGTCATACGATATCGCTGGCACATTAAATACAAATGGTTCTTGTTGTTCAATAAAAGGAGATACCAAAATTATCTTGTTGACGACAATAATAATGCCGAGGATGATTTTGAAGATGAAGATGGAATCCCTCGTTATGATGCATATGCTATCTATCACAATCTGGATGAAGATTGGGTAGACGAGCAACTTGTAGCTAATATTGAGGAAGATCACGAAGAACCATTTAAACTCTGTCTAAAAAATAGAGACATACGAGCTGGACGATTAATTTTCAACGAGCTATCTTTGCACATACGTCGTAGCCGAAAAATTCTAGTTGTACTCACACCTCGCTTTGTTAATGAGAACTGGTGCTACTTTCAGCTAAACATGGCTCATCACAGAGTACTTGAAGAAAATCATAACGTACTGATTTTTATTATCTTGGAAGAAATTCCTAACAACCAACTGACCTTGTTACTGAGGCAATTGTTCTGTAAGTGTAAATGTTTTAAATGGCCAGATGATAGGTATGGTCAGAATTTATTTTGGCAATGTCTCAGAGAGGAACTGAAACGACCTGTTCCTCGTGATGATCAGATCAATAGATATCGTCAATACCATGTTTAAATCAGAAAAGGATTGACCATGATGGACATTTTCGAGCAAGTACTTACAGGGTGTCAAAATGTTCTACACCACTTTAAATAGAATAACTTAAACCTAAAACTTGTACCACATATCCAAATACATACTTGAAACTAAAAGTTTGCACACTTTTTTAATACCTAACATAACTCTACAAATACGTTAAGAAAGGATTTCTTGGCAAAACAGATTTAGTGTAATAAATCTTCATATTGTACTGATGGGAAATGTGCTTTTATCACATTTAGGCAACCATAACATAAAAATACACCCACAGATGTCCAAATAGGTATCAAATATTAGAAAAATGTCAAATTGAAAATAAAGGATGGAAAAATAAATCTAGTTGACTAGAAAAATACTAAGTAAACTGATGTTGTAGATGATACCATCAAACTTATAACTTCATAAACCTAGAAGAACAAAACAAAGTTATTGCATGTTAATATATATCAAGTGTTGCTATGTTTACTGTCACACAATTCTGATAGCGTAAATGCACACTTCGTTTCATTTATACACAGATGCTGAATAATTTGGTTTGCACTTCTGAGTTGGCCTATCCCAGAGGGGGGGGGGGGGGGGGTGTCACTCAACATGTGAATGGCTACGCACTCGTCAAAATGGGTCTAATATTAATTACTGGGCGTCGTTGACGTCTTTTGCAAAAAGGGTATGTTTTTTATGATAATGAGGCGTTAGGTTCCTAGTAAAACTAGAATTATATTAATGTTATATATATATATTTCTTGCTATGCACCATGCCTGTGGAACCAACTGCCTGATTCAATCAAGTCAGCTCAGACTGTTGCTATTTTTAAGATACTTCTTAAGCATTATTTGTTTACAGTTGCATATTCTTGTTTGTATTATCATTTTTGTTGCCTTTCAGCGCCTTAGTGCAAATTTTAGGTTTGGTTTTTGGCGCTTTATAAATGTCAGTTTATTATTATTATATTATTATTAGTGTTGTGTGTTCAACATACTACTGGGTTTTCAGTGGTGGGCCCTATGATTTTCTTCCGTGAAAGTTGATGGACATGATAAAAATCCTGTGTGACATAGACGATTTTACAGGGTTGTAATATATTGGGACTTGAATGATAGTGGATTGTTCAATGAACATATTGAGTATGTATTGATTTATTATTGGGGTCAGTTTAGCTGACTGACTGTGTTTGCAATGTAAAAGAAACAGATAGTTCAGCTGTGGTGTTGGATATATTAACTATGAAGTTTCTTCTTCCATGGTCATGGTGATGTTCAGGAACGAATTGACTCCAATGTAGGTGTTTGATATAGCAATCACACATATGCAAATGCTTCCTGCTTAAATGTTGTTTGATATCAAAGTTCATAGTTGGCAACTTACACATGTTGAGTGATTCTTTACATATTTAATGAGTAACCATGACAACATTTCATTAATTACGCTTTCTATCAGCCAAACTTAATTATGTCATCGCCACCCGCTCTTACAGCTTATCATTAAAGTTAAAAATGAAATGTGACACACCATATTCCTTGTTTCATTTAAAGTTTCAATAGTTCTGGAGTGTTTATACAAAGACTACATGCCCTTAAAGTATCAGATTTGGAATAATTTTATCAAATACGCATTAAGGGTAGTTTTTTGTGAACAAAGCCAAGTTACGCCAATTAGGGTTGCAAAATTTGATGGTGTGTGTTACGCCATAAGGGGTCAATTTAGAGGTGCCTGGACACAGGAAAACCTAGCTAAAAGGTTATGGTATCATTCGCAATGTTGCTTTAGGCCAACTTCAAAATATATTTTTCTGTTTGTTGATGTTATGCTGAATGAAGATTTCAGTGTAATTTGCTCATGGTCTTTATTATCAGGGCTAAAAATAACCTAAGACAATAAGGCAATTTGCTGTGGGCACCCTTACCATTTGCCTTGGTGCCCTAAAAAACTGAATACAGGTTTAACATGTAATACAGGTTGGTGCCCTTTTAAAAATGGCTAAAATTGCCTGATTGCCTGCCCTAAAACCCTATTAATTGCCCTGTATTATTATTTTAAAATATGCTCCTTACGTATGTTTGATATGTTTTTGCTATATTTCAAATTGTGAAAGTTAACCTTTGATCTGGTTAGGGATCGCTGTATATACTAAATAAAAGGTCTTTGATTTTACTTAAGTGATATTCAAATTTTTATTTTGCACAAGTTTATGTCT
>JXSR01S012202.1:65647-77889 GCA_000969725.1 Ophiothrix spiculata | reverse complement strand
AGTAGAATTTATATAACTCATCCATAGATTCTAGTAATTTGATTGGTAAGATTGTAACATGTGACCGTTTGTCATTTTTGCTATCAATATCATCCATTTGATAGTCTTTACTATCACTTTCATCCGTTTGATAGTATGACTCTTATCGTACTTGATTGAAAACTACATTGTACAGTAGGGACATATTCCTTTCTGCTACATGGATAATGGGGTAGGTACAATAGTTTAATTGTGTTATCAAATGACTAGAATCTATAGATGAGTTATATAAAACAAATACACTCGCGGTCTAAAGTATTTCCGCACAAACACTTTATTCAGCCATATCTCACAAGGCGGTAATAAGGAAACTATCGGGAAACTTATGTTAGTTAAGTGTAAAATTGAGCTCCGAATGGGATCAACCCTCTCACGTACGGGTAGGGGACAACAACACAAATGGGTCGAAAAACATGATTTTTTTTGTTTGCTTCCAAGCATTCTCTTGGCGAAGTCAAGCATGACCAGGACATTTAATTGCCTGCTTGTCACTCAATTACATATACACATTCCATATGACCACTCAACTTGAGCAATGAAATGACCTTGATCCAGGCGTTGGCAAATCAAATTTGACCTAAAAATCACATTTTTCAACCCGTTTTTGTTGTTGCCCCCTTACCCATACGTGAAGGGGTTGATCCCATTCGGAGCTCAATTACCTATCAGATCTGACCAAAAACAACATAAGTTTCCAGATAGTTTCCTTATAAACGCCTTGTGAGATATGGCTGAATAAAGTGTTTGTTTGGAAATACTTTAGACCGCTAGTGTATTAACTGCTTATTTTCGTGTGATGGTAAAAATATACCATCCCTCATTGAAAGATTGATTGACAATCAATCTTTCAATTCGGGATGGTATCTACCATCACACTCATAAGCAGTTAATATTTGTATAAATGTTCATATTTGTACCAAATCTTTGTTTGTTGATCTATGAATTCTAAATATGAGAAAATTTCCCCCAGAAATGATTATTTAAATCATCTAAAAGTATAGGGATAGCAGTGTGTAACCGAGTATACTCACTAATAGGCAAAACTTCAAACTATTCTAGGCAGTTGGCACATCAGTATATTGATGGTATTTTTTGTGGTAAACCAAAATCATATCCTACATAGTTGATTTTTGAGAAAATCATCCATTTCTAAATGATCATAGGAATTTAAAGGAGTCACAAATGTACAGGAGTGCTTTAACTAGATATTTCACTAACCAGATGTCTTAGTCTGCCTGCTTTATCAATCACATGTGGTGGCAGTTCACCTAAATCCTACCCATAACATAGGGCATACAGTTTCCAAGATAGTCAAGAATCATGGATCGCATTTTAAGGGATGGCATGTCTTTTCCTAAATAAAATTTCAGGCAAGACAAAAATGTGACTCTTAATGGTGATATTGAGGTAATAACAGACTCTTATTAGGCCAAAAAAAAATAATAGTTCGTCTCAAAGCTGATGAGCGATTTGAAAAGTAATGCGGAATGCGTTTTTTTTTTTTTTTTTAAGATTCCAAACTTTGTTTGTACGAATCGCATGCAATGCGTCGAATTCTGCACCGTCAGCAGCATCAACTATACCTAAGCCAGTAAAAAGATCGCCTATTTTTATGCACGGGTTATTTCCGGTTGTAATCTCAACTACTACTTCGCTCCGAGGGGTTTATTGTTCAACGATTCATGCAGAAACCATTTTCTAATCTTTCCGCAAAAGCAGTTGAATCTTTAAAGTTACTTTCTCCTCAATGACTCTCATGTGATCACACAAGCAAATCAACAACAAGCAGGATGGTTGTTCTTCACAAAATACGCAATAAATACAACACAAAGTCTATGAGCTTGTTAAAGTTTACTGTAGTAAAAGTTGTAGTAACGCACACTCAATTTTGACACAAGAACACCATTTCTGCAAAGGACGAATAGAGGACAAGCTGCAGTTGCAATCTTTCTTATACGAGCTTGCCGCAAGATTTTGGACGTATCGAAGTTGAAATATGAATTCTTTTAGGGTGAGAAAAAAATCAAATTTTCTCCAATTTTTTGGGAAAATATTTAAAAAAAAAACCCCTTGAAATTAAAAAAAAATTCCGCATTACTTTGTTTCAAAATCGCCAGATTTTACAAATGCCCGCGTCAGCTTTGAGACAAACTTTTGTTTTTGTTTGGCCTTATGTTCTGATAGCTAAAAAAGACCCGGAAAAAATGGCAACTTTACTTGGGGCTCAGACCCTCCTAAGTCACTTTCGCTGTATATGTAGCATCTTTATAATTTGATTGATAGATGATCATTGAGTAATTACTGTAAGTGATGTTTATTTTAATCACAATTTTGACTAAGAGAAGATATTGTGTGTTCCACTCAATTATGTGAGTAGTTAGGGAAGATATGCACCCACAATGCAAGACAACAATTAGGCCAAAAAAATAAATTGTTTGTTTGCCCTCCAGTGGAAAAATTGAAATTTTGGGTCGGTCGGTCGGTTGATCTTTTTTTTCCTTCTTTTTTTTTCCTCATCACTTATATTTTAAAGAATGATGTCATTCCATGGATTTTATCGTGAATAGCAAGCAATGCAGTGCTTAATCGAAGATTGTGGGTCATTATTTAGAGGAAATATGCATTTTATACTACTAAATGTGACTTTACACCGCTAAATTTTACGTTTTACATCGAAAAATATTGAGTTTTTATATTTTACATGTTTGAAGAAAAAAAACAACAACTAAAAGCACGACCCTAATTTTTGGCATTTTTAGGGTTGGTCGCGGAGGGCAAACAAGCATGTTTTTTTTTAGGCCTTATCTTTGATGCAGGATCAGGCAAAAAAAAAATGTTTGTTTGTCCTCCCCTGACCGACTGTCAAAATTAGGCTCAACCATGTGCTTTTGTAAAGTTTTTTAAACTCTTATTTGAGGATTTTTCATACAAAAATATAGAAATATTCACTGAGAAAGTCTTCAAATTGGAAAAATATTATATGATATGAATCGACACAAAATGTATTTAACAATATAGAAGACCTCTTAAGAATCAGCAGTATATTGTTCTTGTAAGTTCATTTCTAGTTCAATTTTTCCATTCTAAGTTGAGTTTCATGTACATTTATTACAACAACAAAAGAACAAGACACTGCCGCCGCAAGCGGCAGTGTAAAGAAAAAAGTATACCTACCGACCTCTTCAGGAGCTGTTATGGACAAACAAATAATATTTTTTGGGGGCCTCATTTCATCACCGTATGATTTCCTATAATTTTCAGTTCATGTTGCTCATTGTAGAATAGCTGATGTATACAGCTATAGTATCATACATCAGGTATGCTACAATGAACTACATAATTATAGGAGACAACTGCATCATTTTGCTGTGACCGCCCACATATAACTTTAAAGGTGCAATTCATGATTTTGATGTTGCCTCTTTTCTAGCTAAATAAAAATAAGAGTACAACATAAATATATACTGAAAATTTCACTTGATTACAACAGTTCGTTTCCAAGTTACAAGCTTTTCACCATTTTGAAAACTCCCCATAGATACTGTGTTGTAATTACTGTCGGGGCCCCGACAATAATTAGAAAATGGCACATTTTCTCACTTTTCTCAAAAACGCAAGCAAATGTGAAAGAATGGTTTGGTGATCGTAACATATACCACTTGAGGATTCTTATAGGCTAAAAAACTCACATTTGATAGAGGTGACCTTGAGGGTGAAAAGTAGATCATGAATTGCCCCTTTAAGGTCAGAAATCAACCTGGCTTGTATTTGTATTTATGATGCTAGCTAATCATATGACAGCATCTTTTCTAATATATGTGTTATTATCTAGCTACAAATATTGTCAACATTTCAAAATTCTGATGCGGGAGATTAAAATTTACGAGTAACCTTTTTCGGACAACTGACATATGAGGCCAAAAAAGTACACCCAAATTTTTTTTACGTAACTTCTGAAAACTGCCAAGAAAACAAACAAACAAACAATCAATACCTGAAAAGAAATCAAGCAAATGTTCTAAATAAATAAGATCTCACAAGTGCACAGACGAGTCAAAACGATGTCATTTTCAATTCCTCAAAAAGTGAAGGTGTTCACAGTCTGTTATATACTCGCTAGCAGGACCCCACAGTACTTTTTTCTCAAAGCGGGAGATAGCAGGAATTTTTTTTCCTAAGCGGGAGATTTTTATTCATAGCAGGAGAAATGGCTACCTGATTGCGAGGTTGGGAGGACTACCTTAATCGGGAGACTCACGCCTAAATCGGGAGAATTGACAGGTATGAAATAATGATCTCATTATGGCTACACACATGAATTAATAACTGCAATCTTAACTTTGACACACTAAACATTACAGCACATGAATCAATTAAACTAGAAAATTTGTTTTCATCATCAATATGAAATGTAATTCACACAACTTAAAGTACTTTTAACTCTCCTATGTGCTTGTTGGGAAGGGGAGGGGGAGACAAAGTGGAGAAATCCATGTGGACCCAACATTTTATTGGGTTTAAAAACTATATTAAGTTCCTTGCCTGTTATAGAGCTCTGTTTCATGAAACTTTGCTGAAGTATTTAATCATGTCAACAAAAATTCCTGAAAACAGTTTGTAAATTGGTTAAATGTGTTTCAATTGGAGGTAAGAAAATCAAAAATTATGCACAATTCAACAAAAACATTCCAGTAAAAATAAAAAAAATTGTGTATTTTCAAAAATATTATCAGAAGCATTTCTCATTTTACCACAAGCTACATTGAGCACTGTGTCATGATTGAAGAGTAATATAGTAAAAGTCATTTGGGTAAAATGTGGTTCCCCTACTTTCTAACATTGTGATGACTACCATAATCTTGAGCTAAATGGGTTTCAGTTTCAGTTCATCCATTAACACCATCTTCTGTAATTTGATACAAATAATTTTTAAATTATCTGTAAAATGCATTTAGACTCAGTTTCAACATACAAATGTATCAATTATCAGTTTTGAAGACACTCTCAATTAAGTACAGGATGTTCCTGTTCATCATATTTCAATACCTGAAAAGAAATCAAGCAAATGTTCTACAAAATGTGGTATCTATGTAGGTTCATGTTACCAAGTTTCAATATCAAATCATACCTTTAAGAAACTAATCACATTGCTCTAGTGTCATAAAACTCATTTGCTGTTTCAAGACATGTTTTAGTGAGCTGTCAAACCACCAACATGGCCAAATTTCTCAGATCATTTCTGTGTGTTTTCCTTTGCCTACATGTTGTTTTTGTCATCTTTCCTGTATCTCTTGAAAATTCCTTATGCACTTATCCACAAGAAAGTATCGTGTGCAAGACATGGAATCACACAAGCGTTGATTGCAGCTGGAGAAAACTAGACTGTATTCCAGAGATTCATCAAGTTCCATTGGAGTCACTGGATTTGAGCAACAATAAGCTTACTGCTCTAACCAGTGGCACATTGAATGTGTATACCAAACTCCATACATTAAATGTATCGTTTAACTATGTTTCAGCAATCAGTGACAATACCTTCAGAGAGCTTGACTTGTTGACAGTTTTGGATTTGTCACATAACTCACTGCAATTCTTACCACTTGATGTGTTCAACGGATTGGATTTATTGTCTACTTTAGACCTATCTTGGAATAAGTTCTCTGCTTTACATGATGATGCATTCAGAGGGCTCGCCCACATTTTGAACTTGTTCTTAAATGATAATGGTATGTCTTCCATAAATAACAACAGTTTTAGTGGTCTAGGTAATCTTCAAACCCTTGATTTGTCATGGAACAACCTAGCTCCAATATATGATTCTCCATTCCGCCACCTTCATTCTTTACATACTTTTAACCTTGACCAATCTTATGTAACTCTAAATCCTTCTTTATTATTTGGACTTGATCATACTTTAAAAGATCTATCTATCCATGTTGAGAACATGACTACAGATTCTCCCTTTACTCAGTTGTCTTCACTGCAGCATCTTGAGCTGATAATTTTGAAATGTGATCATGTTAATGAGAAGCTGTTTACTGGGTTACAGAAACTCAAACACCTCTACCTAGACATAGAAGTAGATAGTACCTGGACATGTGTACATACCATTGATCTCAGTCCCCTTTTGTCACTGACATATCTCAGTTATTATGGTGGGGTAGCACCAAATACTAGCACGTACTTGCAGCCTTTGAACTCATTAGTTTCATCACCATTGACCTTGGAAATCAACTTTCCTGTTATGTTTTCTACTGATTTAAACTCAGCTACTTTTGAAACATTGCCAGAATGGAAAGAGCAAGTAAGAGAACTGCATATTAACTGTGATTGTGCTTTTGACCTCCAGATTAGTGGATCTCCATTTACATGGTTTTCACAACTTCAAATACTGAGCCTACGAAGTAAATTTTACTTGGGTCAAGACCATATCAAATGGGAATCTGCAGATATGACTTTCAAAGGTTTAAGAAATTTATCTGAGCTTCATCTGCGCTATCTTGAACTTCGTGATCATGATATTGACCTCATGGTACAAACATTTACTGAGGATCACTATCCAATCCAGGTACTGAATTTAGCACATAATTCATTGACCAGATCTCCTAACACAGAGTTTTTACCAATTGAAATCCTAGATTTATCAAACAATTACTATACAAAGTTTCCAGATTTAACTCTCTTTTATATCGGAAAGTATTGTGGAAGTACAAGATCACTGACTTTACAACGTGTATTCTCAGTTACCATTCTAGATACCAGTATCTGTCCTTATCTAAGTACTCTAAAAATATCAAACAATGAAATATACGTAATATCCATCAATGTACTGCTTCATCTACCAATGTTGCAAGAACTCTGTATAAGCCAAATTACTTTCAGAGTAAAAGTAACCCCTTTTGCAAGAATAAAGGTCCTTCAGTATATTGACTCCCCAAATCTGAAAATTCTTGATCTGAGCTCCAATCAGATTTCCAATATTGATCCAGAAGATGCACTTAAACTATCAACAGTAACACACCTAGATTTAAGCGACAATTCTCTGACATCTGTCAGCATTCTGAAGTATCTACATGTTGTACAAGTACTGCTTTTGAGTCAAAATCAAATAATATCTGTTCCAGTGTTACATGTCTCAGAAAAACCACTGCAAATCCTAGACCTTCATGGAAATGTTTTTGTATGCGACTGTAAGATTGAAAATTTTCAAAACTGGGTACTTACTGATAAAATAGTTTATTTAACAAATTATCTATCAGAAACAAGTGTTCATAACTACGAGTGTATGGAACCCCCATCAGAGAAAGGTTTGAGCATAACACAATTAGACTTAAATTGTCACATGCCACTGGCTATGTACATTACTGTAAGTTGTACATGTGCACTGGTCATCATCATCATCACCATTTTAGTCATACGATATCACTGGCATCTTCAATACAAATGGTTCTTGTTATTTAATAGAAGGAGATACCAAAATTATCTCGTTAATAACAATGATGCTGAGGATGACTTTGAAGATGAAGATGGAATCCCTCGCTATGATGCATATGTTATCTATCACAATCTGGATGAAGATTGGGTAGATGAGCAACTAGTAGCCCACATTGAGGAAGATCACGAAGAACCATTTAAGCTTTGCCTAAAAAATAGAGACATACGGGCTGGACGATTAATTTTCAATGAGCTATCTTTGCACATACGTCGGAGCCGAAAAATTCTTGTTGTTCTCACACCTCGTTTTGTTAATGAGAACTGGTGCTACTTTCAGCTAAACATGGCTCATCACAGAGTTTTGGAAGAAAATCATAACGTACTGATTTTTATTATCTTGGAAGAAATTCCTAACAACCAACTGACCTTGTTACTGAGGCAATTGTTCTGTAAGTCTAAATGTCTGAAATGGCCAGATGATAGGTATGGTCAGAATTTGTTTTGGCAGTGTCTCAGAGAGGAACTGAAACGACCTGTTCCTCGTGATGATCAGATCAATCGATATCGTCAATATCATGTTTAATTCAAAGATGGATCGGTACAAAGATGGAGCAAGTACTGGGTGTAATAAAATGTACCTTCACAACTTAAAAGACAGAATAACATTAAAAAGTAAAAGCAAAAACAGGTTTTGAATTTGCGGGCTATAAATCATAGTGAATTCAGGAGCCATTCAAATCCATTCTTTATTAGATATAATCAACTAAAATTGATGAGCTATGTAAGGTCTCATTTTTTAAGTTGGGACCCAAACGCATTACATGTGTGTTTTAGTGAAATATAGCCTCTTCTTATATAAAACCCTCAGGATTTCCAAAAATATGCATCTTAAGTGCATATAAGTATATATCCTGAAAGCTTATTGCATCAGCAATTTCAAAATGTGCATATAAAGTCAAGCGTACAGGGTGGCTAAGAGTTATACAGGGTGAGACAAACACAAATATTGTCAAATTGATCGTAAATTGTTTGACATCCAGACAAAAACAACAACTTGTATATAAAAAGTCAATGCGTTGATCATAGAGTTAAGCCTATTGCCCATCCATGCATATCAGAAAAAAGTTCATCATCAACGTTGCATACATTATACAGGGTGTTACAAATTTAGGAGTTAATTGCAGCTTTTACTAGTGTTTATATTCAGTAAAGTGTGTCCTGTGCATAAAATTTAGCACATAAGCATTGTATTTAACATTGTTTAACCTGATGAAACAAATATGAATCTCAATTTTGTTATTTGAGTAATTTTAAGATTGATTTAATTGATTAAAATCCTCCTCTTGTTAACAATTGATATAATTAATTTCAACTTTCTACCTCACGCCCCAAGACCTCATTAACATCCCCTCTATCATCTTCTTGAACTTAAACGTCCTCTTTTACCTCTTTTACCACTTCTTTGCCCTTATATCCTCCTCTACCTCCTCTTTGATACCAATTCCTCCTCTACCTCCTCCTCCTCTACCTCCGCCACCACCCCTGGCTAACTATGTTTAACGACCCGTAGCAATTCCTGATTAAATCATTTATTTTTTTATTCTTCTGGAAATGAAAGACCATTAACCAAGCTTTCAATTGAGCCCCCAAACAAGTACATTTTGGTTACCATAGTGAAAATATACTGAAAAAGAACATATATTCTAGATAATAATGTAACAAAACCACCTTTTATTGGGTCCCAACTTAAAAAATGAGACCGTAAATTAAATATTGGGACATTCAAGTAAAAATATTGCAATAATCTACCTTTAACATTTAATCAAATGTTTTTTATCATGATTACAGTGATTTGAGCCTTGCAATAGTTTGTACTATTGCACGGCATGAAACAAACCTGTATCATGATATAAAACAAATATTGAATGCCTATGCACGTGCAATAGTATACAGATATTGAATGCCTGAGAGTGCAATAGTACAAAATATATCACAAGGTCAAATTTGGACTTTTCTATTTCACAAGGCATAGCCGACTGAAATGGATCAGTCCAAATTTCACCGAATGATATATTTTGTATTCAATATTTGTATAACAACTAATGCAGATACTCATAACTATAATACTAGATTTGCCAGTAATTTAAAATACCCTAATAATAAACTTGAATTTGATGAGGGAGTGGAAGTATCAAATAACATTTCTGATAGATTAAAATTTCCAATTAAAGGTTTCAAACATACTTATACAAAAACGATCTCATTTCCCATTATGAAACCAACTGATGGCTCTTACTGTATTCATAATGTACATAATATAAATCATTTTTACTATATGTATAAGGAGTCTGAAACTAGACAGGCCTTTGGCCTATTTTCCAGTCATCCGTCACATTGTTGTTTATTTCTTGATGTATTATACTGTGCTATAGCAATTGTGAAAAAATTAATGTTTATGTTTACTTTTATTGAATTTTAATACCAAATACATATATTTGAAAACTAGAAGCTTATTTACTTTTTTGATATGAAATATAAAGATACTACTTTTAGAAGGGATATGTATAACATATCTACTGCAGTAAATTACTAATTGCACTGATGGAAATGTTCTTTTCTCGTTGTGGCAAACTAAAAACACACACCCCATGCACTCAGCCCTTAAAATATTTGCCCTCAAATGATCAGTCTGGTTTCCATATCAATCACTTAACATCTACTACTTTATCGAATTTAGATGTTCAAGATTTTATTCTGAAAAATATGGATAATGATAATGCCACGGCCCACGGGGGCTATATTTTAGGATCTTAAGAAAGCGATTGATTGTGTTAACCACTCTCTTCTCTTTGACAAACTGAATCAATATGGTATTATAGATAATGAACTCAAATGGCTTAAATCATATTAGTAGTAAAACTCAAGCTGTAAATATTAAATATTATTAAGAGTTCAAACATATTGGTATTGGAATACCACAGGGGTCAATATTAGGACCTCTACTTTTTATCATATTTGTAAATAGTAATTATTTGTTGATTGTAAACAATCAACAAATAATGTTGATTGTAAATGTGTCATGTATGCAGATAACACAACACTTCTTTGTACTGTAAATGATACTAGAACTCTTCAACAGAAATTACAGTCTAACTTGTGTAGTATTGCTAAGTGGTTTGACAATAACAAGCTTGCACTTAACATTAAAAAGACTAAACTCATGGTCTTTGGTACTCAGCATACTCTTGATAAATTTAATGATGTTACTACTCAGTATAATGACAATGTTATTGAGCGTGTAAATGAATTCAAGTATTTTGGTGTCTTTTTCGACCCATTAATAACTTGGTCTGAACATAATACGTCAAATGTCTTCTAAAATATCTGAACGATGTGGCGTCATCAGACGTGCTAAATACTTTGTTCCAAAAGATACTCTTAATTATGCTTGGTAATGTTCTTGTTTTGCCTAACTTTGATTACTTTTGTTGAGTATGGACCAATGCCTCTACTGAGCTTCTCAATTTATTTCAAAGGTGTCATTTAAATTGTTTTAAAATTTCAGTTCAATTGGTCTAGATCAATTCTATTTCATAAGCATTTTGTATTTCAACACTCACTCTACTTTGTAAGGTAATTTAATGAAGGTTACACTAAATAGTCATATTTTCACTTATACTTCCAAACTGTTACAGCCTTGTAATTTCACATGGACTTTAAGAAAAATATAATATTTTGGAAACACAACCTGAAAAGTCAGAGAAAAAGTTGAAGCGATCTGACTAGTTCCTCTAAGTGAGATTTGGTTCTGTTAGGGTTAAACCGCAAGGTTTGCGGGGCTCAAACTGGCTTTTGGGAGGATTGGGAAAACCATACATTTCTGAAAGCTTATGGTAAACCGAGTATGAAAATCAATGTTGGCATTTTTTCATGTTTGTATGGCGGACATTTTGGAATTCAAAATGGTTGCCAATTTTCAACTACATGCACCTCATTAAAAAAAGGCATTGTGAAACACTTTGGAAGCACATCCCCACAGGCCCCCATTCACTAGGTACCCCAAAAACCGAAACTAGATTGACACAATTTTTACAGTTATTGTGTTTTAATGTCTGTTTTTGAGTTCATATATGAATGGATTATGTAGATTATGAGCAGCTTTGCAAAAAATTAACTCGCATGAAATTCAGATTATTGTCAGAGAGACAATATAAGTTTGGCTAAAAATAAAAATAAAAAATAACGCCTTGTTTAAAAAATGTTGTTATTATTAAAACACATGCTAAATCCAATGAGAGTCTGCTCTGTGAGATATGATTTTTTTTTTTACAGTCAAGTGACATCAGTTTTTTAGTTTGCAGTACAACACTGTATAATCTTTCATGGTTTAAGAAACTTATTGCAGTTGGAATATCCAGTATGATTTGTAATTGTCTATTTATGGTATCCACTTCCATAAACAATATATTGCCTAGTCATATGTGACCCATCATATCGAAAGGTACCTTAAGGGTCCCAAAATGAATATTGATTTTTTGGTCTCATCTGAAAGATTATATTTTAAGCGTTAGGTCGAAATCATACTTGGCCTCCAAACACAATTTTTCCTACAAAACATTTGGTCGTGACGTCACCAAATATTTGCCATCGAACTTAAAGTATGAACGGGTAGCAAACATTTGTGTGGTGCTCTGGCATAATGAGCGGAAAGTCGCGATTTTCAAAATTCAGTTTATGTCGTATTTTAAATCTCCATCATCTCAGCTTTC